>AWYD02001112.1:0-127183 GCA_000504365.2 Pseudocercospora pini-densiflorae CBS 125139
ACGATTTTTATAACGACTATACTTAACGACTATAAGATAAATTATTCTAAAAGCTTATAAAGCTTTAAATAATACCTTTCTCTAGTATACCTAAGAATTTAAAGTAGTATAGAAGAGTATAGAGTAAGGAATATACTACTACTTTCGAAGTACTTTAAAATTAAGCTTCTCTTTAGTAAAATTCGTAGTTTATATATATTCTCTTACTTCTATCTACTATATCTTTTCCTTATAACGATAAATATCTTAGAAAAGGATATTATCTTATTTACTATACTTAATTATACCTTCTCGTCGTCTAGCTAAGTACTATAGCTTATAATAATATTATTATTCGAAAGAGAAGAAGGCCCGTTTAGGCGAGAATCTAGCTAAGACTTTAGACTTTCGTAGGAGCGTAGGTAGGAGATAGCAAGCTCATCGGAGAACTGCTTGCTCCTTTAATATGCTAATAAGAATGTCTGCCCACGCACACACATTCTCGCTAGCCAAGCGGTTCCAGCCTTGTCGATATGCAAGCCCAAGCGTGTCCTCTGTCCTTCAAGAACACTGCAGAGATCTCCTGATGACTTATAGGTCTCTTCAATTGGCCCTCCAGGGTTCATAGATAAGGAACTGCGCTGGTATCTCCATTCCCCGACCTACATCCACGTGGAAATCCTGATAAGTCGACCATTCGACCTCTTATCGCAGACACATCCCATCGAGTCACATCAATATCGAAAGTTCGATCCGCCGCTTAGTAGGTTGCAGACGCTGTGTGCTCGGTTACAAGAAAGCATATCCTTGCTGGGCGTGGTGTTGCTTGATCCTCGCTGTCAAGCATACAAAGGTTTGACGGGAACACCTTGTTTTGCTATACTTTTTCAGCCTTGATGCTTTTCTCTTGCAGCACAGGATCTCGTACAACATTTCCGCTAGTCTTCACGCGGCTCGGTCGCTCCATCCGAGCCTCCTCTTCAGAGGAAGAGTATATTAATCTCCTACACAGGGCGCAATAAGTCAGCAGTCATGGCGACGACACCACCATTGAGCAGTGCCACCGGCTATGGAGTCATCATTGGACTCGGCTTTCTCTTTGCGTATGCTTGTCAACCACAAGGTCCAGAACCGGAATAAATGACTAATAATCGATTTCAGATTTGGTATGATGTTGACCACATTCGTTCTCAAGCGATACAACAACGAATTGCAAACATCTGAAGCCTTCAGTACTGCTGGACGCACAGTCAAATCTGGCCTGGTCTCTTCGGCTGTCGTCTCTTCTTGGACGTGGGCCGCAACTCTTCTTCAGTCATCAGCAATCGCGTACAACTATGGTGTCTCCGGTCCCTTCTGGTATGCTTCCGGAGCGACTGTTCAGATCATTCTTTTCGCGACTCTTGCAATTGAGCTGAAGCGCAAAGCCCCGAACGCCCATACTTTCTTGGAAGCCATTCGTGCTAGATATGGACCTGTCACTCACGGAGTCTACATCGTCTTTGGTTTGATGACGAATATTCTGGTCACGGCTATGCTTCTTACTGGTGGCTCAGCGGTTGCCACATCTCTTTGCGGAGTACCGACTGCGGCAGGCTGTTTTCTGCTTCCAGTCGGTGTCGTACTGTACACCATGTTTGGAGGTATCAAGGCGACCTTCTTGACAGATTATGTGCATACTGTAGTTATCTTGATCATCATTCTCACGTTTGCCTTTACTGCTTACGCAACTGGACAACAGCTTGGAAGCCCAGGCGCTGTTTACGATGCGTTGATGGCAGCGACTGAAAGACATCCAGTGGAGGGCAATGCTGGTGGTAGCTATTTGACCATGAGATCAAAGGAAGGAGCGATCTTCTTCGTGTAAGCTTAAGACTTGTTTTTGCTGCTGAGCTATGCTGACCGTCTTCAGAATCAACATTGTTGGCAATTTCGGTACTGTCTCCTTTTCAAAGTGGATTATTTATGACATGCAGAACTGACTCTAGCTTCAGGTACTGTGTTTATGGACAATGGCTACTACAACAAGGCCATTGCTGCGTCTCCGGTTCATGCACTTCCAGGATACATTGCTGGAGGCCTGAGCTGGTTTGCAATCCCATGGCTCGCTGCTACGACTATGGGCCTTTCGGCTCTCGCTCTTGAGAACACTCCATACTTTCCAACTTACCCAAACCGCATGGACCCTGCCGATGTGAGCGCAGGATTGGTGCTTCCTAATGCTGCCGTGGCTTTGCTTGGCTCTGGCGGTGCTGCAGCGACATTGCTTCTGATCTTCATGGCTGTGACGTCTGCCATGTCAGCCGAATTGATTGCTGTTTCATCGATCTGGACTTACGACATCTACAAGACCTACATCAATCCAGACGCAAGTGGCCGAAGACTGATCTACATGTCACACGCCAGTTGTGTAGTCTACGCTATCTGCATGGCCGCGTTCAGTACTGGTCTCCACTACGCTGGCATCAGCATGGGCTATCTCTATCTGCTCATGGGAGTCATAATTTCTGGCGCTGTCCTTCCATCTTCTCTCACCCTTCTGTGGAGCCGTCAATCGTGGGCAGCTGCGACATTCTCGCCACCTCTTGCTCTGTGCTGCTCTGTCATCGGCTGGCTTGTACAAGCCAAGCAGCAATATGGCGAGCTGAATGTCACCACTACTGGCTCAAACTATCCCATGCTGGTCGGAAATGTCGTCTCTCTTCTTGCTCCAATGATTTTCATCCCAGTCCTGTCTCTTGTCTTCAGGAGCCCGAAGTACGATTGGGTCAGCATGAAGATGATCCGAAAGGGAGATGATCACGACATCGCAGCTGCCGCTCAGGTCGATCTGGAGATCCTTCCTGGTGAGCGCAGCAATTCAGTCGACGAGGACGCAAAGGAACAGGCTCAACTCCAACGCTCAGCCAAGATCGCTCGCTACATGACCGTCTTCATGACTTTAGCTCTACTTGTACTCTGGCCAATGCCCATGTACGGCTCCGGCTACATTTTCAGCAAGAAGTTCTTCACTGGTTGGGTCGTAGTCGGAATTCTATGGCTTTTCTGCTCGAGCTTCTGTGTAGGACTGTATCCATTATGGGAGGGACGCAAAACGAGCATGAGGACTATGAAGCTCATCTTCAAGGATATCACTGGTCAGGGCAAGCCTATTGCTACGCATGGTAGACCAAGAATTACTGATGAGGATGATGTTTCTGAGGAGCAGCATGAGAAGAAGACGGCTACGCCCCCTGAGGTGGAGGTTGCTCATTAGATATTGGAATGTCGATTGATGAGTTATGAATTCTGTAGGACGCTCGCTTGGAGTGGTCGATCAAAATGAGAAGAGCCAGTTTGGCCAGTGTCTTGGTTGATATTCGAACTGCTTTCGCTTTCGGTTATGAGACGTGACCATGCTGCACCTTGATGTCCGACTAGAAAGTACAATAAGTTTCTTCCATCTTTCAGCAAAGTTCATGAATTCTCAGCAACTGTCAGCAACTTTCATCAATTTTGAGAACCCCTCAGGTCTTCTTTTGGTCAAGCCTCAGGAGAGGAAGCGGAGTGAAGTCCGTGGCTGGCAGAAACTCCTGTACAAGCATCTATCATCCCACAACAACAGCAGACTACATTGACAACACATTCACCACATTGCATTGCGACAGTAGAACACGAATACCATGACGTGCTTGAAAAACTAAGCGAAGCAACATTCTCCCAATCAACAGCATCGGCTCCAGCTCCGTCCTGGCACATGGCGGGCTTCTCTCCTACCAAATGCCGGACCTCATCGTGACGTCGAGAACGATCATTCTGACAGTCGTACTTCGCGTATGCTACGCGAGCAATCAATGACTTCAGAAAGCATCAAAATTCCGATTAGAATGGTCACAGCTAAGTAGCACTTGTCTCGTACCTCTTCTTCTCTCACATATCTCTACCCAACTGCAGAAAATGGCTCTCTCACAAGCAGCATACAAAGCCGAGCAAGCTATCGGACATGGCGATAATGCCACCACGGCGCAAGATGTCACGAATCCGGCTCTCGACAAGGAGCGATTTGCAGACATTAGCGAAACCATGAAGGCGCTTGCTTGGATGGGAAAGAACAAGGTCGAGATCGTTGATGCACCAAAGCCAAAGGTGATCGAAGCAAGAGATGTCATACTCAAGATTACCGGAAGCACGGTGTGCGGCTCGGATCTGCATTTGCTTCATGGCAGTGTCGTTGAGCTGCAGAAAGGGGACATCTTAGGACACGAATTTTGCGGCATTGTAGATGAGATGGGATCAGAGGTGAAAGGACTGAAGAAGGGTGATCGCGTGGTTGCCTCCTTCCAAATTGCCTGCGGAGACTGCTTCTACTGCAAGAAGAAGTGGTCTTCACAGTGTGAGAAGACCAACGAGAACACAATCGAAAACGCTATGTATGGCGGAAGGACTGCTGGTATGTTTGGTTACAGCCATTTCACTGGTGGATTCGCTGGCGGTCAGGCCGAATACACGAGAGTGCCGTACGGAGACGTCAATTTGCTCAAGCTGCCGGACGATGTCCCAGACGAGAAAGGTCTCTACCTTTCAGATGTGGTCTCAACGAGCTGGAATTGTGTCGTGGATACTGGTGTCAAGGAAGGTGATGTCGTTGCGATCTGGGGTGCTGGGCCAATTGGACAGATGGCAACCGACTTTGCCTTTCTCAACGGTGCCAGCAGAGTCATTGTAATCGACTGCAACTGGCGTCTGGACTATGTTAAGCAGAAATACCCACGAGTGGAGACAGTCGACTTCACGCAGCTCTCAGGCACAAAGGCTGTCGTCACGAAGCTAAAGGAAATGGTAGATGGTCGAGGACCAGATGTTGCCCTCGAATGTGTTGCTGGCGAATATCCGAAAGGCTGGTTCCACACGATACAGATTGCAGCTGGTCTTGAGACCGACACGAGTGAGATTCTCAACGAGATGATAGAGAGCGTACGAAATTTTGGTCGTGTCGGTATCACAGGTGTGTATGTCGGCTACACCAACAACTTCAACATTGGATCTCTGATGGAGCGCGGCATTCGCTTCATTGGCAACGGCCAAGCGCCAGTCCATCTCTATTGGGAAGACTTGCTCAAGCGCATTCAAAAGGGCGAGATTGATCCGATGAAGATGGTCACCCATCGCGTGCGAATGGAGGATCTGGATAAGGTTTACTACAAGTTCGAGAAGAAGGAAGATGGAATGCAGAAGGTCTATGTCGAGACTAGATTCTCGCAACCAGCGTGCGAAGGCAGCCCGGCTCTCACAAAATACTAGGCTAGAGCTATGCAGTATACACGATACCAATGATCGAAAATACGTTACTGTACAAGAATAACAGCGGGATAGCAAGTGGCAAAGGATTCTCACGTGATGCATGAGCCGCAATGCCGAGACCCACATCGCGTCTTTGGAATGAGCAAGTTTCCCTCGTTCGCGTACTTCCAATTCAACAAAGGACAGCGACTCTGTTCTGTAGACTGTGAGAGGCAAGTACGACCTGTGAACCTGATTTTTCAAAATCCCGTATCTTGACTACTGTTTTTCAATTTCAAATTGCGCAGGTCTTCGCGTTGCAGCTGGCAGTTTTCACGACTTGAACTACAAAATACAGCGACAGGACAGCGATCAGCTTCTTACCGCATATGGCATGCCAATAAGCAAATTTTGAGTGGTCGAGAGTGCTCGCGACTATAAGATACGCCTACATTCCAGAGCTTCTTTGGGCAAGGACTAGACGACACCTGGTTTTGCGCCGAGCATTACTGAGGACTTCATGGCGCAAATCTGGCAGCTCGTCAGACGGCATGGCGATGATGGAGATATGGACGATATGGACATGGGTGGCATGGATATGGGAGGTTCGAGCTCATCTTCCATGACACCTCTTTCGGCAGATGGCGTCGACTTTTCAAATGAGACCCAAGCTATGGACTTTCTCGGCGAACTATTAGACGACACATATTTGAAGATCGACGGAGCGAATTATGCCAAATACTTCTGGTACGGAATCGTGGTTGTTGTGGGCATTGCGACTCTTTTCAACTTTGCGCGCTGGTTGACACTTCAGCAAAGACTACGGGCTGCAGCACGAGGACATGAGAAATGTGCGAGACCGACAGGCATTCTGTCGGGTTGGCTGGCAACGATTACAGCTATCGGACGAGAGGCGACATATCTTCAGTTCACGCCAACGACAAAATATCTGTTCTTGAGGATACCTACCTTTGGGACGATACTGTTGGTTGTAACATATCTGGCATTCATAATCGCACTTGAGTTTGTCAATAACAACGTCGCGGGTGCACAGTATCTACAAGGACTCGGTGTTCGCGCCGGCTGGCTAGCGGTAGCACAACTACCTCTTCTTGTTCTTCTCATCAACAAGAACAGTGTTATCGGCTCCTTGACCGGTACTTCTTGGGAGCGTCTGAATGTGCTCCATAGATGGGTCGCGAGAGGAATGCTCCTCCTGGCCATCTTCCACTTCGGCTTCCAGAGCACAGCCTGGCAAAAGTATAATGTCATGGAGCTCGAATGGAAGACAGACGACTGTCCACCAACGGGCATTGCAGCCTTCGCGATCTTGCTTTGGATGAACCTGAGCACGTTGGCTCCTCTACGATACCTGTCCTACGAATTCTTCGTTGTACAGCACATCCTTACTTGGTTCGGCTTTGTGGTGGCGCTAATGTTCCACCTTCCTAGCACTGCGCTGTCGAGCAGAGTCTACGTCTACATTCCCATCGGCATCTACCTCGCAGACCGCATTCTGAGAAGTCTGATGCTTGCTTGGAACAACCTGCGAGTCAGCCGAGCAACGATGGTACAGCTCGATGGTGGTGTCACGAAACTCCGCATCTCGAACAAAGCAATCAAACGATGGAGACCTGGCTCACATGTTCTGCTCTCCATACCACGCTTCGGGATCATGCAGAGTCACCCTGCAACGATTGTGTCAACACCAAAGTCACATGAGGGAGACCTCGTCTTCATGCTGAAAGGTCACAAGGGCTTCACCAAGAAGATCTTCCATGGAGCGAACACATCAACAGAGGCTCTCATTGGAGAATCTAAAGAGGACAGTGATGTCGAAAAGCACGCCCAAGTAGCTCAAAGCACCCACATAGCCATCATCGATGGCCCCTACGGCGGATCGCATTCCGACTTCGCAGCTTTCGACTCTATATGCCTCATCGCGGGCTCCACAGGCGTAACATTCACAACCTCAATCCTTCAAGATCTCGCAGATCGCATCTCAAGTCAAGGCAAGAAGTTCCCACTTAGACGCGTACACTTCGTCTGGTGTGTGAAAGACAGCAACTGGGCTCGATGGATCAGCGATGAGCTGGAAGCCGCATACACTAAGCTACAAAGCTGCGGTATCGAGGTCAAGACTAGCGTCTACGTGACATGCGCAGACAAATTCACAGAAACAGGAAACGAGCCCAAAGAATGTGGTTGCGAGTGTGATAAGAGTAAAGGACCCTGCTGTTGCGTTGTCGTGGATGAGGATGACGAGGGTGAAGCAGTTGATGCTATAACGCCCGCGAAAGAGGCGGCAAAAGTGGCAGAGACTTCGGCTTCGAGTTCGCAGGTTGATGTGACGTCTGGTAGAAAGATGCCGTTCTTGCGATGCGCGACTTTCTACTCTGGTCGTCCGGATGTGAGAGAAGTTCTCGAGACACTTCTAGATGGTGCAGATGGGGAGTCAGGAGTGGCAGTGTGTGGTCCCACAGGACTCATTACCACGACAAGAAATACCCTCGTGCGAATCAGCGATGAGAGAGCCATTCACAAAGGCACAGGAGCACAAGGGTGCTACTTGCATGCAGAGACATTTTCATAGCGATGCAGGAAATAGTACAATTTGAGCGTTGAAGCGACCAGCATTATTACATTCCCATTTCACTGCTAGTGTACAGCCATTAGAGTCCTGTAACCATGTCTCATGCAATCATAATCCATGCAACGATACGAAAAGAGCTCTGCCCTCCTCTTACCCTGGCACGCCGATAGGTCAAGAGTCTGAGCTGAACAAGAGATGAAGGAAAGAATCCGAAATCGAAGAAGCCAGGTGCGAGACCAGCAGCACAGCATAGTATGCACGCGGCACTAGCGTCGCACAGTGCCCTGAACCAAAGATGATGCGAGTCTTGAAAGCATGTCGACGCCCTTCTGCGTCTTCAGGTACGAGAGCTCGGCTTGCTCTGCCATCTGACGAGCGGTCTCTGCGCTGATCTTGGCTTCACGGACATGGATCATGGCATCGTGCAAGATCTACAGAGTCGTTAGCATTCTTCGCAAATGATTCTGGTTGACCACTGGAGGAACTTACCTGCGCGAAAGTCGTGAGGCGCTGTTTACGCGTCACCTCTTTCTCCTGCTTAGCCTTAGTAACCAGCTTATCGGTGAGCGTCAAAACTGTGCCATCGCAGTCGCCGTCAAGTGGTAGAATCCCCACCATAGACTTGTCACTGGCGTGCGAGAAGCTGCGACGATCTTGCGATGGTGGAGACGGCGTTGCTTCAGGCAATGAAGTGAGCGGCGGGCTCGTAGCTCTGTTCATCCGATGAAGCTGAGGGAATAGGCTGCTAGTCTCGTCGATGTGTGCTGTAGTGCGAGTGGACATTTTGCCAAAGTCAAGCGGTGGCAGTGGAGGTGGCGCTTCCGACTCTGTTTCAGGCTTCTTATCGCGCTTGTGGGAAAAGAAGCCGTTGATCTTGTCAAGTACGGTGCGACTCTTCGAGCGGGACCGTGGTGGCTGCAAAGTGTCAGGACACTGAATTTGAGAGATGGAGAGATTTCCAATATTGCTTACCTTTTCTAGTGCAATCTCAGAAACTGATGCAGTTCTCGTAGAAGCCATGAAGCTGTGTCGCCCTCGCTTAATTTCTTCAGGCTTTCTCAAGCCTTTACTCACGGAGCCAGCCGCTCTCGGGATCTTCTTAGACGCAGCTGAAGCAGTCATGCGAGCAAAGCCGGCTCGTTCGCCAGCTTTGTGACCTCGCTTTACGCTTCCTTGCGCCAGTATGCTTTCTGGTCCGCTCTTGGCGTGGCCAAGCGTTGGAGATGAGTTGCGGCTGCTGAATTCCGAGTTGCGCTGTCGTCTATGGGTAAGTTGGACAGGTGAACGAGCACTTGGCGCACGAGCTGAAGATGGGTAGCCAATTGAGCATTGTGGCTCCTTCCGGGTGAGGTCCGCTGAGTTGCCTTGCGCAGAGGGCGTGCTGTCAGACCATTTACTCACAGCAGGCGTTTGGCAAGACTCGTTGGCTGGCAGTTCCGCTACAGCATTCTCATTGAAGCCGCTTGATTCGCCATCAGCGATGCCGTTACCATGATTGGGCGATCGATCCTCAGCGGTGCTGTCGCGAGATTCGCCTTCCAGGAATCGTGTTGCTGCAGTGGCGTCGTGCAAAAGCGTATTTGTCTTTGACGCTCGACTGATTCCTGGTACAAGTTGCCCAAAAATCTGCTCCAGCTTGCCATGGTCGAAGTTGTCCTTAGTTGGGCTGCCGTGACCTTCCAAGAGAGACAGCGTTTGCGTGAGGTGATTCTTAGTCTCCTTGTCCAGTCCGGGCATGCCTCTATCTTGGCAGATCTGATCTTGGCTCCGAGTTTCTTCCAGTAGCTTTCTCAAAGCATGTTGAGACTCCTCCTGATCATCGACCTTGGTGTCGTGATCTGTGTGGATATCTCCGGCACGACTCGCCTTAAGATGATGCAGGCGCTGGGCCAAATTGGAGAACTGGTTGGACTGAGGGACAGATGCATTCTTGGTTGGGGAATCGTCGGAGCGAGGCATGGCTAGCGTAGCTTGAGAGTGAATGGTCTGCAGAGGGCCAGTAAAGGGACTCTTCGAAGGTGGTGCTCTTCTCAGCGAGCGGAATCTCAGTTCGCCAGGTGTCAGATTAAATTGGTCTTCGATATCAATAGCGCGGTCCGTCTTCAAGCTGGCTCCATCGCGCAGTCTGCACGATTCCATCACTGGTGTAGTGACTTCTTCCTCGTCCGACGAGCTTGGACCGCAGGTATCCCCTGGTGAGCTGCTCTTGCTTCGGCTTCGCTGCTGTTTCTCGTTGGTATGATCAAGATTCAGGATTCTGGTTGACGAAGACGTCGTGCTTGCAGTGCTACCGTTTGTATTGGCACGCTGAAGGCGACGCTTGGTGCCTTGATCCAGTATAGCTAGAGCGCTAGGAGAAATCAGTCGCCGTGCGCCGAATGAAGGACTGCCTTCGCTGCCAGGCGGTGGAGGCAGATTTCGAATGTCAACCAAGGTTGCCTTCTTTGAATCCGGTATCGGTATGCGTGAGGCGGTCCGCTGGTCCAAGACTTTCTCGGCCGTAGATGGAGGAGTGTCCTTTGAAAGTGAAGGCAAACGAGGAGCGTAAACACCGCTACCTGGTCTCGGACGAGAGAAGCTTGCGGGAGAAGGACTGTGACCGCGAGACTGCGCCACCGGAGTATTCGGGCCGCCGATTCCAGACAGTCGCTGGGGCACTCCTGCACCTGATGCTCGCTTGGGCTGAGTCAGATTGGCATTTCCCAAGCGGTGTCCCAAGGATTGCATGCGGGCTGGATATTGGGGAGTTTGTGCCGGGGTCGAAAGTTGAGGTGGAGGCGTGACATCTTGAGAGGTAGGTACAAGCGAGGGGAGACTCGCTGAAGCTCTCTCTGTGGTATGATCGGTAACGTTTGGTTCCTCTGCACTGACGAAGGATGGGTCCGACGAGTGTTGGGTGAGGACAGAAGCATTACTGCTCCTCGCTGTGCGCTTGTCGAGCATCTTGACCGCATCGGCAGAGGACCGCGCCATCGACTTGCTGGAAACTCTGCGTGGGATGGCGCTCGGTGTCGATTTCATGTCGCGGCTAACGCTTCGTGGTTTGGGCTCTGGTGCGCTCACTGATCGGGGAGTCAGGGTCGGCCATTCTCGGGCGCCGCTTTCTTGCGAGATTTGCAAAGGCTTCTCAATGGCGTCAATCAAGGTGCGGCTGTCTTTGGAAGGACTAAGATTCGAGACCAAGGATGCAATGGGTCTAGAGGGCAATGGCTTTTCGATGACGGGCACAGCAGGTAGTGGCGGCATCTCGAGAGTATCCGTGCTTGGCGAGGATGGCTCGGAGTCCTTCGAGACCCTTTCTCTAGAGATCATGCGGCGGACAACGCGGTCAGACCACTTGGGCACAATCGCCGCAGAAATCGGCGGGCTGTCGGTCTGGCATGTAGCTGGTGACGCCACCGAGATGAAAGTTGGTGATCGCGGGAGAGCTTTCCCGTGCCGCGCATTGACCGAAGTGGCTTTGGCGGCTGATGACTGGGTCGGAGCCAAGAGTCGCTCAGATGGAGGTGTCTTGGTGCCGGGCTGTTTGGGAGTGGCCGCGGAATTCTCGTCTCTCTTGTGCGTGTAGGAAGAATCGCTAGCGACGGATTCGTGCGAGCGGGCCGAGATGCTCTGCGCCCGCCGATTGGCGTCCAGCTGCTGGAGTGGCATTGCTACTACCGTGAAGGTGGCGATTGCATGAGAGTGCTGATGTCGAGCGATCAGTCAAAGCTGTCCAAGTGGTTTCTTTTGAGGTGCAGGTTTGGTTGATGAAGGATTGCGGACCGCTGGCAGAAGCAGCACGTGCGGAATGTTGGAAAAGCTGCTTCGAGTGAACCTGCGGGCGGATGCTGTGAAGCAGATTGATAAAGTTCAGCTCACATGAATGATGAAGCCGATCAGATCTACGACAGGGCGTGAGTGAAAGAAAAGATCGCGGAGGTGCGAGCTGACGACTCGGCTTCGGCTAGATTAGATTTCAGCGCTCTTGCACTTGTTGATGTTTCGAGTTGCTGCACGTTGCGTTTGCCCACAAACACGGAAGGCACGTTGATGCCGCACCGCCAGATCGGCTACTTGCATGATTCCAGACTTCATTTTATCATCGAAGCAGCCGAGGAAGAGATGCATGTGCCGGCATTGGTCTACGTTAGAGAACATCATTTGCTAGACAGATGCATTGTGAGCGTTGAGTCTATCATAAATACTGGCTTACAGAGTCAACACCGTGCTCGGAATTTGTCTTCGGATCATGCCTAGCACGCTACATGACAGCAGACTACGAAGACATAAAAACAGGGAAGTAGAGGTAATGCGCTGGCAAGGTGGCTAAATCGTACGTGGACTCGAGATGAAAACAAACAGTGAAAGGAGACGTGAAGTCGTTCCTTCCAGAAAAGTCGCGCACGGATCGGCGGCAATCTCGGAGACGGATCCCTGCACGGCGGCGGCAGCAACCTTCTGCAAGCGATCCTAGCGTCCTCACTCGCTCCTAAAAATCTACAGAAGTACACGTTCGCTTTCTTCATCTCGCACGCGTCGGTTTGATCGAACCCAAGGAAGACCGACAAAATGACACCCGAATATAAAGCACAGAAAGAAGCCGCTGTCTCTTTCCTCGGAGGAGGCGGCATTTGGGAAATCAACCATGTTGCTTTGGTAGCTCCAGTACGACCATCTCCTGCATGAAAGTCTAGGAGGCTTCTAACATATAATGCAGGCCGCCGCGTTTTTATGGGCAATGTTGCAGAGTCGACAGAACTTTTTCAAACCATACACGGTTCCTGCGGCATTCACGGATTTTTTGATACAATGCTGTGCCATTCTCTTTGCTACGACTGTGTATTCTGGCGGCCCACAGATCCTTAACGGCTTACTCATCCTTCCTGCAGTGGCCGCTTTCCTGCAACCCAGTCCCGATGTTCCAAAGGCCGCAAAGCCTCCTGGCAAGGCCGACGAAAATCTGGTGAAGGAAGAAGAAAAAGATCCCCTGCCGGTCAAACCATTCATTACAGCTTACCGAGGAGCTATGATGATCATCACTTGCTCTAGCATTTTGGCTGTTGATTTTCCAGTCTTCCCACGACGGTTCGCAAAGACAGAATCGTTTGGCACGTCACTTATGGATCTTGGAGTGGGCTCTTTCGTGTTTGCTGCTGGCATCGTTGCAGCTCGTCAACAATTGAAGGAGCAGATAAGCGCGACCCGATCGATCGTCACCAGACTTAAGGAAGCGATGCGACATTCGCTTCCGCTGCTCGTCCTTGGCCTAGTACGTCTGGCCAGTGTCAAAGGACTAGACTATGCCGAACATGTCAGCGAGTATGGTGTGCACTGGAACTTCTTCTTTACGCTCGCGCTCCTGTCTCCAGCTTTGGCAATACTACAGCCACTTCTGCAATGGCTTCCGTACAACATCTTCGCTTTTATCCTGGCCATTTGCTACGAATTGATCTTGTTCTGTGTTCCAGATATGAAGAGATACATTATCCTCTCAGAACGAGTACCTGGCGACTGGCTCTCACAGAACAGAGAAGGTGTCTTCTCTTTCATTGGCTACCTCGCCATATTCATAGCCGGCATGGGTATTGGCCAAAATATCTTGACTCGCGATCCTCCTCCTGCTGGAAATCCCCTTGCGCCAAAAGATCACATGGATCAGGATGCTGAGTGGCTGGCGTCAGTTCTCGGCGCGGCAGAGAAGGAGGATGAAGAGCCCAAGCCTGCAGCTCCACCTATGGAAATGCCGCAGCTGAAGCCTGAGTGGCCAGAAAGCACTCTTCCACGACTGTTCATTTGGACAGTTTTGTGGTTCGTCTTCGCGCTGTGGGCAATGTGGCGATATGGTCCACGGCTCTTCGTCTCGCGACGAATGGCGAACCTGGCATACGTCTGCTGGGTGTGTTCCTTCAACACAGCTCAATTGTTGCTGTTTTGCCTCATCGAGAAATTCCTGTTCCCGAACCTTTACAATGCCAAGACCAAGGAAGGCGAGCGCCAACGCATACAAGAAGCCACAAGCAGAGTCATGAAGGCGTACAACCGAAATGGACTCGCTGTCTTCTTGATCGCGAATTTGCTGACGGGCCTCGTCAACATGACTATGCCAACCATTTTCATGGGAGACGTTCCAGCGATGGCCGTTCTGGTCAGCTACATGGCGGTCTTGACAACAATTGCGCTTGCTTTAGACCATTACAATATCTCGATTAAGCTTTAGCGTTCAATATGGCAAACAAGAGCTCTTTGTCGCAAGAAAGGCCACTGTGTCTCGTCGCCGTTACCCGTCATTCTCTCCGTTGGGTCACCATCTTGTGGGTGACATTTCTCCCACCTGCTCATCACATTTGAATCTCCCGAATACGCATCGCACGACACATAAGTACTCCAGCTACGAACTACAATTGAGCAAGCACACCCTTCAGCATACCCACTGACGAGCAACGCCAGGGTCGACTTCCAGACATCAAACAAATATGTCGAACAAGGATTGGCGTGCATTCTGCGGACACCACGTGGACAACTGGACCGGCAGGAACGCCTCGTACAAAGTAAAATTGCAGCGCATATCTGCTGTGTGGAAACGTCTCGACAACGCTGGGAAGACGACAGAAGTAGCCAGGATCCGGAGCGCACAAGGACGAAGCCTAGCAGACATTCGAAACAATGTGTTCCCGGCTGCAGCTGGACCAGTCGCTCCTCCAGTCGGTCAGCCTGCTGTACCGACCGCGCTCTCTGCTCCTCCGTCCGGGAATGCTCCGACTACCGCAGACGTGCCAAAGTCGACGAATGACAATGGCTCAGAAGTCGTCAGTGAGGACGCAAGAGCTGCAGAAGATGCCAGAAATCGAACGACGCCTGAGGACATCTTTGGTCATTTGCTGCAAAGGGACAGCATCATCAAGGACTTCCATCCCGAGGATTCCACAATACCACAACTCGCGAGATGGCTGGGAGGTTGGAACCTAGGAGGTGGAAGAGGAGACAACAACATATGCATTTGGTTCCGGTTCGACGACGAGGAAAACTTGATTGAGCGAGTCATTATCAAGGACGTCATCCCAGTGCTACAGAACTTGGTCGATATAACCAGATGGCAAGGAGACCCACGAGACTTGCCGAAACGCGTTCCTATGGAATGTGCGCTGCTGCAAAGGCTGGGCGGCTCAGATGGGGCTGAGTACTTCATCAAAATGCGAGCCTTTCGCGACTTTGCCGATAGGCACATGTACCGCATGGTGCTAGATTTCTGCGATGAGGGCAATGCTAAGCAGACGGCGGAAGCACTCTCCATTGGCAGAGGACATCTACCACCGGAACCCTTTTTCTGGCGCATTCTGGAACATCTTGTACAAGTTGCTATCGTTATGGAGCAAGGCAGCCTGACGAGTATGCAAGAAGGTTGGCAACAGATAGTGCATCGTGATCTGAAGGCAGATAACGTCTTCATGACAAGCACCCCAAGCTGCTGCTATCCGCGAGCATTGGTCTCGGATTTCGGTATGCATCAGTCAGTCCATGATCTGCTAATGCTCAATAACTGACTACATACAGAGTTTGCCATACAGACATCAACGGACGACATATGGAACCCGAAGGTTTACCGAAACAACATTAATGGCGTCAATACGGGCGCGTGGTTTTGCCAGCCGTGGGAAGCCACACCTGACGAGGATTTCGATAAAAAGCGTGAACCTCGCCCAGAAAGGCTTCTCATTCTCTCGCCTGCCAATGTCAGCGTCGGCAAACGCCTTCAATCCCGCTTTACGGCTAACAGTGTTTTAGGTATGGTGCATTGGCATCACCATGTATCAGATCATGAACGGTGGCGACCATGAATTGGACCCTAAAACACACTACGTTTATGATTTCGACGAGACATAGTGGCACTGGGCTCCTGAAATCAGCAAGCTTTACAGCACTCCTCTGGTCAACATGATCTCGAAATGTCTCTCGGTCAATCCGTCCGACCGGCCTACTCTTGCGCAGCTGAGAGACTTCGTTACGAACCAGGATCTTGATAATGACTTTGCGCAAGCATGTCGCAGCGCTCGCAACCCGGCTTCCGAGAACGATGTCCCGAGGGATGACTGGAAGTACAGGCGCCCGGTAGACCCGTATGAGCTGGGCATGTCTCGCGAGAATCTCGTGCATATGATGGAGACAGCTGTAGCTCAAGCCAACATGGATCAACGCGGATAAGAGACGTATGTCGAGCGACTCAGAAACCCAAGACCTGAGCAAGCTAGCCAAGTGGGTGGCAATAGCATGGTGCGAAATCAAGAAAGACGAGCGAGGGAATGTAGCGCTAAGGCACCAGATCGAAAGACTGGTAGGTAGTAAGACCAAAGTTGGCAAGAAGTGAATCCTCAAGAACTACAAAGCCTTCTTGAATACTTCCCGTGCATCTCATCCTTCTTCGTTTCCATAGTCCAAAGCTTCCTTTTCTGCTTTTGCCGCAGCCTCGTCCGCTTGTTGCTGTTCAAATGCCTCCCTATCACTCAACACATCCGCCCATGCCCTGTTCATAGCATCCTGAATGCCACGATACGCCCATTGCCACTGAAAACCAGCATCATTTTCGGAGACGGCGTTACGAGCCGCAATGCACGGCCCAGCGTCTTGGTGGCCAGCATTTGCGGCAATTCTATCAAGCAGTCCTTGTGGGGTGGCTCTGTTCGCAGGGTAGAATTCGAGACAAGCTCTTACTGCCTCCAGGAGAGGCTGGCTGTAGACATTCTCGGGATTCTCCTCCCAGCGGTTCCGGTATTTGTAATCGTTCTCGTCCCAGCCTAAATCTGGATAATTGACAAAAGGTTTATTGTTCATTAACTGCCACATGGTGATGCCAATGCACCAGACCTAGATTTGATGGTCAACCCAAACGTCGAGAATCAAGTAGTCGATGCTTGAACTTACGTTTGCAGGTGACAATACTTGCTCATTTCTCACGTCCCAATGCACATCTCCATGTGTCTCTGGAGCTTGGCACATCTTGTGCCCAACGCCTTGTTTTCTCCAGATGTCTGGGTTGAAAGGATCGTCCATTGCGGTTTCAAAAGCAAATTCTGACATTGAGCACAGTGTCAGTACATTGTGACTTCAGCTTGTCTCCAGAGCATCACGCGACTCACCAAAATCGGCAATCTTGGGTTTAGGATAGAGCGATCCAGCTTCACTCGTCAGGAATACATTATCAGCCTTCAGGTCTCGATGAACGATCTGCCGCCAGCCATTTACTGCTGCATTCGTTGCACCTTGCTCCATGGTTTTGCATGCGATTGCCATGCTTTCAAGCAAGCGCCACAGGAAAGGCTCAGGGACCATCGAATTTTCTTCCGAATATCTCTTCAACAGCGCCTGTAGCAGATTAGAACGATGATCAACCTCAAGAGAAGCCGTGTTGTTACATACCTGCGTATCGCGTTGATCACAATATTCCATGACGAACCTATACATCCATCGTCTGACAAAAACTCGACATCCTCGAACAGTGGCAAAATGCTCGCCACCGTTGGTTCCAAGCAGTCTCTGGTGCAGGATATATTCCATCGGCAGCCCATCCTCTCTCGGATCTTTCGTCCATCGAGTCAAGTCGGTCCAGTCCAAGATGTCCTGCAAGTAGGTGTCCTTCACAATCTTTCTATCTTCGATATTGCCGTCATCGCCGACACGATACCACGGGCAAGCTTTATTTTGTTCACGACCTCCTATGGACCAGCCTCCAAGCCATTTGGCGCCGTCGCCGTCGAGTGGGACGAGGGCATTGACGTCGTCTGATCGATTGTCCTGTCCAAGTAGGAAATCAATATAGGCAGGAGAGGGAGGAGCAGGAGGAGGAGAGGCGGGCGGTATGGCTGTTGCTATGCGTCGGACGGCCGCTCTACTTTGCGCCAGAGTTCGAGAAGGATCGTTTCTTATACTCGTAGCTTCCCTTGCTTTTGCTGCGCGAGTTCCAAGGTCCTTCCATACAGCGCTGATCTCCCTTGATTTCGTTTTCGATGTCGTCCCATCCGCCCAATTTGCTGCGAGATTCCAATGATGCTTTTGAAATCTGTTCCAAGTCGTGGTAGGCATGCTGTCGATTTTGTCACGGTTGGGTTTGCGTCGTGGAGAGGTTTCCGGATGACAATGGAACAAGTGAAAACTGCGGTAGAATTCTGGACAAAGAATACCCGGAAATGGAAGATCATCTCTTTCAATCTGAGGCACAAAGAAAACTACAGCACACCAGTCGTAATGAAAGAAAAAGCTTGAGAGCATCATCTCTGGCTTCCTGTGAAGTCCAAGAGACTCAATCGCTTGGGATGTCGAGACTGATACTGCAAATCGCACCTGCCGCAATGGCAAGAATGCAGGTGAGTAGAAGTGCTGACTCCAGACAGCAACAGTTGGGATGCGTGCTACGTCACAGACAGCAGTATCATTCGGCAAACGCTTTTTGGAGCGACATGCTGACTTTTCTCCTAGTTGGTCCCCTGAAATGGCTGAGCATGGTCACACTTATGCCTTCCTCGACCAGGATAGTTCATTGGCAAGTCACCGTGCCAAGAAATTTGACATTGGTGTTGATAGCCCATTGTACAATCGCGAGAGACCGTCGAAACCTCAATTGCCTCGTCGCAGTCCAGTAGCGTAGGGCATGCATTTGTTGCCGTGCATCGTCGTGTGCGTGGCGGTTGCCCTATGCTGAATAACGTGAGCTGCCAAATTCTGACACGGCTGTAGAAAGCGTCCAATCAGATCGCTGGAACCATGCATCCGACATGAAAGGCCCAGCATTAAGTCACTTTGTGCTCGATCGTCAGATATGCGCTCCCACATATATATTCGTTGCGATGCCGCGCCAAATGCGACACATCTCACTTCCAAGAAGTACTGCAATTCAGCTTCAGACATCTCTCCTGCGGCTTGATTGTGCCGTGTTCCCGCCGAAATGTCCAAGATTCTCGCAGTCTTTGGTTCAACTGGCCAGCAAGGCGGCTCAGTCATCAACAACGTCTTGAGCGACCCAGAGCTGTCTCAATTGTACAGCATCCGAGCCATCACTCGAGATGCTGCGTCAGAAAAAGCCAAGCAGCTGCAGAAACGGGTCAACATCGTCGAAGGGGACGTCAGCGATCGAGAATCTCTTCAGAAAGCTCTGAGCGGAGTTGACACAGTCTTCGCGATGACAACTCCATCCGTGGGTTCGGATGCCATCGAGGTCGAATTCAACACCGCCAAGAATATAGCCGATGTTGCTGTATCGAGCGGTGTCAAGTACCTCATCTGGTCTACACTGCCGGCTGTTTCTGAGATCTCCAACGGAAAATACTCGAAAGTGACCGCTTTTGATGCCAAAGCTAAGGCCGAAGACTATATTCGAGGTCTGCCGATCAAAAGTGCGTTCGTGTCTCTGGGCTTCTTCATGGAGAACTTCCGGTCGCAGCCATTCTTGACAGCACAAAGAGACAGTGATGGGGCATGGATCATGGCTCGTCCCCACTCGGCGAACACCTCATATCCATTGATCGCTGCAGTTGAAGACATCGGCAAGTTCGTGGGCGCAATATTGGCTGAGCCAGCAAAATACGAGGGAAAGCGCTTGTGTGCTGCAGAGGCCCTCTACGGCGTAGAAGACATTGCAAAGCAATTATCCGAGTCAGCAGGCCAGAAGATTGTCTTCAAGCAGGTTTCTGGGGAAGATTTTGGCCGAGATATTCCTTTCATGGCAGACGTCTTCGTTGATGCATACTGCTTTGCGGGCGAGTATGGCTATTTCGGCCCTGGCATGGAGGAACAGGTCGCATGGGCTGCGAAAAGTGCCCGAGGCAAGCTGTTGACATTAGAGCAGTTCTTACAGGCGAACACGTTGACACTGGCAGAGGGGTAATAGCTTTTTCGTCTTGACAGCCCTCGAGTATCATAAACCCCATTCGGCGTGGCAAGGGCCTTTCATGGCGAGTAAAGAGCATGCGCTACCTGCATATGCGAAGATTGATGAACGCCGAGCAGCAGATAACACGAATTTTTGACCCATCACTTCAGTCCAAGGAATCAATCGTGATGTCGTTGATGTCCGCAGCAGTGTCTTCTTCGAGCTTCCCAGGTGTCCAGCCATGTACGGTGACCTGCATTTTACGCAGCTCCGCGACTAGGTCGGAGATGTTGGTTGCATACAGCTCTCGAAGCAGTGCCCCATCATCAAGTCTTGCAACTTTCTTAGCGTCCATCATGCCAGCGTGACCTGTTTGAAAATTGCCCATGAAGCCGGACAGTATGCGCATGGTGAACGCCGCCCGAAATTCCTCAGGATATGAATACCAGAGTGAGCCAAAATTATTCGGCTGTTGCTGTTTTCGCAGACGCAGAATGGCCGTGTGTTCAGGAATCTCGCGCCCTTGCGGCAGGTCGCCCATGCCAGCGGCCCAGACTTCAGCCTCGATCACCTCTGTCGTGCCCGGGATGCGCCACGTTTTAGTGCCATCTTTCCTTGCATCGGACAGAATTGTATCGCCGAGACTCAGTCCTTCTATTCTGTAAGTCCAATGCGCTCGCCAATTGCTCCACCCAACTACCAGATCCCTCAATCTCCATCGCAGCAAGCTCAGAACTTTCTTCTTTCGAGTGGCTAAATCCATGACTCCGATGAAAGCTGGCTCGTACACGCCTTGCGGGATCGAAAATTCGGACAGACTCGAATGCCAGTGTTTCCCGATCTCTCCTACACCTGCAGATACGATTCGAAGACCAGCCGGCAGCTCGACTGAAATAGTGACGTTGAGTGGAGTCCGCAGCATTACCAGATCGACCCAGTC
The DNA here is from genome assembly GCA_000504365.2 of Pseudocercospora pini-densiflorae CBS 125139. Taxonomy (NCBI): domain Eukaryota; kingdom Fungi; phylum Ascomycota; class Dothideomycetes; order Mycosphaerellales; family Mycosphaerellaceae; genus Pseudocercospora; species Pseudocercospora pini-densiflorae. The sequence continues at coordinate 20,611 of AWYD02001112.1, forward strand.
TGACCTACAACCATCTGCCCAGTATCTCTCATCGGGCGCTGAGATCGTCCTGACGACTTCGTATGGCTTCGGGCCTCTCCGAAATGCTTTGGGCTCCACAGGACCAACGTATCGCAAGCGGAGTGCTAGTAATGATTTGTCGCTCCAGCGTCGACATTGCAATCTGGCCAGCACGAATCCAGGATACCGTGACCCCGAGATTGGTAATGTCATTCGTAAGCCTCTATTCGTGATCGCAAAATCTGGATCGACAGAAGGATCTGCTTTGCTGACAAGATCTGTCGCAAGGCGGAAACAGTAGCAGTCCGGCGCCAGCAGCAAGTGACACTGTTCGACTGCATACGGTCTCCATGCCAGCAGTGAGTGATCCATAGTGGCCGCTAAGACTGTCTCTTGAAGGCGTATGAATGCTTTTGCGCCTTCGCCATAGAGCAGTGGCATATTCACGCCGAGAAGTCCAAGCAAGCAGTAAGCATGGTCCTCTATACGGGTCGTTGTCCTGTGCGCCGCCCAAGACAGTCTCTGAGCGATGCAGCAGGTCTCCAGCGTAACATCGCCCGACAGAACAGCCTCGTCAATCCTTGTAATGGCTGAAATTGCATTTATTATTTGCAGCATATCTGGACCGGATCTTAACACGCGCAGCGATGCGGTCCTTTTGCCGTGGCTGTCAGCTAGCCTGTCTATAATGCCTATACGTACCCAAGATGTGTCAAAGAAGGCTATGGCTCTCGGTGCTACAAGTTCCTGCAGTGTCCAGCCACGAGTGAACCAGCGACTTGACTGGAGGAGTCTGCGCATATTCTCTGCCGGAGACTCGGCAGCCCATGAGGCAGGCATCAAAGCGCCGAAAATCTGGATATCCTGCAAGTAAGTATAGCAGACTGCCGCATTCTGATACCAGCGAAACATGCTGTTAATGGCCTCGGAAAGCTCGCTGCTGCTCTCCTTGTTGATACAGCAGGTGTCAATCCAAGCATATTTCAGACCGTCAAGATTTGCTTGAGCGCAAAGAAAGTCGATCTTCCGATAACCTGCCATTGTGCGAGCGCGAGGCAGATGTATCTCCTGAAAGCTGACTTCTTCCTCTTCCCAAGTGTGTGAGAGGATAGCGTATCTCTGCTTAGTGGCACGGTCGTCCATGAAAGCCACGAGCTTTCGACTGTCGACGTCGAGGAGCCACATGTCGCTGGCAGGAGTCAGAAAGTCGAGAATGAGCCTGCGAAGCGCGTCGACCGCTATGTCACGCTCTCAGCTGAGCCTGATTGTGCGTGTGCTGGCATTGTGGCAGAGCCAAAATGCCGCATTGAAAGCGACTCCCGCAGTACTACCGGGGACCTGGATCGGTGTGTTGTCAACATATGCACATGTGCCGACTAGTGGTGTTGTTGTAAGGAGGAAGGTAGCAAGCGCGTGCCCAAAGAATCCTCAACGCGACTCGGCAAAGTCTCGGCCGATATATCTCCCTGATGATTAGAGGCATCAGACACCAAACTTCGTTCACTCTCTCCATCACGTCAAAGTATGTGGATCGCTCTCCTGCTGCTATGGCATCTTCAAGTAGCCATTGCGCCTTCTGCGGAGCTTCTTCGCCAGATAGGCCAGGTCAATAACGCCAACGTCGGAAGCTACCCGATCAAGAAGTTCGCCTCTGCCAAGGTGAAAGCACCTCATGTCGACTTTCCTGTCGACGACCCAGATTGCGACGATGGTCAACACTACTTCATTTCTCCTCGAGGCTGGAAAGTGCGGGATCCCGGTCCGATGATCTTGGACCGGAAAGGCGAAGTCATATGGTCGAACCATTTCTCGAACAATTTTGGTGGGCAGGCATATGACCTCAAGGTGCAGAAATACCAAGGCGAGGACTATTTGACATTCTGGCTCGGCGATGATCGAGTGCGAGGACATGGTGCTGGACATTACTATATGCTCAATTCCTCGTACAACATTGTTCGTAAAGTCAGTGGCGCGAATGGAAAGCTTGCAGATCTCCATGAATTCCTGGTCACTCCAGAAGGTACTGCTGTGCTCATTGTGTTTGAGCCAATGCTGAAGGACGTAAGACCTGCTGGGCGCAAGTTCAATGATGTCTGGAACCAAGCCATCTGGGATTGCTTAGTCCAGGAGGTGAATATCGAGACCGGAGAGCTCGTGTTCGAATGGCGAGCTTCAGAGCACATTGATATGAGTCTATCGTACACCAAGATTGAGAATCCAGACGTTGGAACTAAAGAAAAGCCATACGATTTTATACATCTCAATTCGGTAAGTATTCCTTTGTGTGCAAGGCATGACTCCGAGCGAGCGTGTGGGACTGAGCCAGCGCTGTCAGAGATGGCAGCAATGTCTCGGCGCAGTGTCTCGGAGGGCCTATCGGTTGAATCATTGCTGACCCTTGTGCCCATGGCTTGCAGGTGGAGAAGGATGAGTACGGAAATTACTTGATCTCTGCCAGGAACATGCATTCAATCCTTTATGTCGATGGCAAAACCAAGGAGACGATCTGGACACTGGGCGGAAAAGGTAACAAATTCAAAGCTCAATCTGAGGGACATGCCTTGAACATGGCGTGGCAGCACGATGCTCGCTTCGTGTCACCGGAGCTCTTCCCTGAAACATACAAACAATCAACTCCAAAGCCAGGTATTACCACGAGACTAATTACTGTGTTTGACAATGCCGCGTTGGACTGGGATTACGAGTATGGGCCAAACTACTCCCGAGGATTACTACTGGAGATAAAGTATCCCACACCGAGCAAGCATGAAGCACGGCAAGCATTCAAGCCTGGCGACGCTTCAGCTGGAGGTGCGAGCTGGGTCGAAGTCTCTTCCCCGTTGAGCGACAAAGACACTCAGAAGCTGAAAGACATTGATGGATCTGATCCGGCGTACACAGTGCGTGTAGTGCACGAGTACATTCATCCTGAGCATGTCATTTCCTCAACCCAAGGATCTGTGCAGCTACTACACCAGCAGAAACGCCGCGATGCTAGGGTACTTGTAGGATACGGCATCAACGCGGTGGCAACTGAATTCGGCGGGAACGGCACTGTTATGTGCGACATGCACTTTGGCGCCAAATCATCATGGGAGACCGGCGACATTCAAAGCTACCGAGCGTACAAATTCTCCTGGGTCGGACGGCCTACCTATCCTCCTGCGATCGCAACTCGCCGCGGAAATGCTCACTTCAGCTGGAATGGTGCTACTGAAGTCGTTGAATGGCTTCTACAAGAGTCGGACCTCACAGACGCTAAAGTGTGGACCGATGTGGTCAAAGTCCTGAAGACAGGATTCGAGACCACGGTTCCGCTCTTAGGTGACCATTATACTGTTCATAAACGATATCTGAGGGTGATGGCGATTGATAAGGACGGCCGAATACTGCATCACGGCATCAGTGACCACGTTGATCGCTACTTCTCGATTTCTGGAATCGGCTTGACTGGCAACAATCTTTACTTGTCGCTTGCGATAATGTGTGCCGGAAGCGTTGCAGTACTATTCACCTTATTCAAGATTCTCCGTGGCGGATCATCAAAGCCGTCTCGAAAAGCAAGTTGAAACTATGACGGAGGGTGAATCAAAAGACAAATCTATAAAATCCAAGCTCGACAAGGAAGGAAGCTACAACTGCTATCTGGACGGCCTGCTTAAGAGCCGCCACAGACTTGGAAAGCAACAACCCTGCATGCTTAGCGAAAGGGTACATATGGACATCCGGGCCACTTGTCCTTCGTTTGGACAGCGAAGTACGGACAGAAGGCATTATCCCAGGCCTTCAATTCCTTCATCTTGGCTTTCTTCTCCACAGTCGAAGCATTGCTCTTGTGTTCGACCAGGACGTCACCCGGTGCAGGATCCGGAGCAAAAGTGAGAAGCCAGAACAGCCAGGTCATCAGCCATGTGACGATGATTCGAGTGATTGGATGGACGTCCTGGACGCCGATCGCCTTCAGAGGTTCCGGCCTGGCGAGCGAGACGATCAGAACTCGGCCCATCCAGTGAAAACCGCGGGGAAACCATCTGTATCCAAACTGGAGGTATATGGACTCTGCTATGAGCTCGCTCCGTGGATCGGATGGCCAGGACTTCGCTTCATGCTGCTCCATGAACTTGACGCAACCTTCAAAGCTTTCGGGAAAGCCTACGAGTGGCTTGCGTTCTTCTCCATGGATAGAGACGAAGTGTCGAGACTAGAGTGTATCAGCGTCGAGCGACCCTAAGACTTTGTCAAGGTCGAGGTTGTATGATGCTCACCATCTTCTGCCAGAAGAGATGGCTGGCAATCTTCTGCTTCTCAGTCCAGGGAGGCAGTCCCAACTTTCGTGTGAACTCGTCTCCAAAAGTGACGGAACCGCACAAAGTGTAGACGTAATCGTCATTATGTCCATAGCAGCCAGGAGTCACCTGTGATCAGGAAAAATCAGCACTATCAATAACACTGCTACCGGACTAGCTCCATACCTTCTCCAACTTTGCATGATAGTCGTTGACGCGATTGATCGAAGCTATTGTCCTTGGATCCTCCGGTCCGTAGTACATCCATGCTGGTTAGCTTGGCCAGTGATTTGGATCACAATAGATTGTCAGGGTATGTATACTCATATTGTGCTCGTACGTATCTTCGACTCGTATATGAGCCTTGTTCAAGATCTTGCCTCCATCTTCGCGCCAGATAGCACGCGCTGCCCATTCAGGTCTGAGCAGGGTTGGGAGAATGATACCGTATGTCAAGTTGTTGACGAAGTCATTAAGGTTGTAGCTGGATGTTAACCGAAAGATCTCCTCGTAATCTTTGTATGGATCCAAAGAGTCAATGCGTGCTTGAATCCACCGATATGGTGTTTTCTGCTTCGTTGTTGCTGAAGTCATTCCTGTATTCGATGGTTGGGCTACTGGCACAGGTTTCATTTCGTGATGTGACACGCCAGTGGGCAGCGAGACTAATATACTGTTATTGATCCGACGCAGCCGCGAGGTTGAGGAAAGGTACCAGGCCTACTTCTCGTATATTGATATCGCATGAATCAGGTCTGGTCGAAGTAGCTCCGTTCACAAGTCAAGCAGTAAGCAGAGATACTCAACCTGGTACCATGCTCGCCTCGCCAAGACTTCCCGCGGTGTCCTGTGATTTGTTCACTCCACAACTTACGCCCGAAAGTGATCGAAGATGGACGACTTCAAGACAACGTCCAGAGGTGACACTGATCGTGCTGCGGAATCCGGGCATGGGCTGCGACCGGTACACAGTCCACGTTTCATGATTATCTATTGACCCATGGCAAGCTTCATTCCGCACGCGGCCGACGCGGTGAAAGCTAACCATGGTGTGCACATGTACATTCACAAGCACGCCTGCTCTTCGCGGTACGTGTCTATAGACATTGCGAGGCACTGAAATATGCCGTGACAGAGACTATCCACCTACCTGAGTGATATCCTGTGCACGCCAAAGCTCTTGATATGCTTGGTCTTCTTGTCCGATGTCGACACTTGCGTAACGCGATTTCTCCAATCTCATGACAGCGCTTCATGTCTGGACATTCGTTTGTAATCGGGTTGCGAGCTTAAACGAGGCAGGAATACTGGCTGCCATACTAGGGCGTGGTGGCTCTCAGGTCATTCGATGCGGTTCGGCATTTCTTCGATACTGGAGAAAGGGCATTTGATGTTTCGTCGCCAACGTAAGTCAAGTCTTTTGCTCCTTCACAGGTGCTACTATCACAGCCTTCTCTGTTACCAGTCCAAGTGAGCACGCGTCTTCGCGTTGACTGAATGCGAATCAGGAGAAACTCCAACCAGACTCGGCCCGACCTTTCCACCGAGGCATGGCATCCTACTCTCCATCATTGAAATGTGATTGTAGCACTTTCTCACCCTGAAACATGCACACGTAACTGCACTTATCGCCCAGTACCGGCCACACGAAGTCTGCATGATCTCTTGAAGCGACCAGACGACATCATGTCGATCCGCTGCCAAGCTTCACGACGTCAGCCAAAATCTGGGCGAGCAGCCCTACAGCCACTCCTCGAACAAACTCTCGGTTTTATTAATGGCATCGGCACGCATGAGAACGTATATCGAGCCACAAAATGACAGTAGTACACGTGGCCGCGGCAAATCGCGAGACGAAACCATCGATCGACGTGAGGCTGTTCAGCCACAGAAGCATTGGCAGTATAGGTCCGCGGGACCAAAATGCTTGTTCCTGATATATCTCTGGACCGGACGTCAATATACCGTATGCCATACTACGTGTGTGAGCAGTTCAAGCCCTCAAATATGGACTGCCGCGGAGCATAGCTTGGAGCATCGCTTGGTGCTCACAGTCCTATACCTTTTCGAAGGTTATCAGGCTTTCGTTCTCATGGCATCCGTCATTGCGATCAGAAGCAGTGACAGCAGACTCCAATCGTAGAACAGCTTTGGGATGGATTTGGGCATAAAGGTAGAGGTGAAGCCCATGAGCGTATTCTCGAGACCATCTCATGTTCGGCCAAACTTCATCTACCCTCTCGATCTCCTTCGCCTAACAGCTCCTACCTTTCCTTTCACATACAGCAGGTGGAACTAACATCACAATGGCAATCAAAGGCGGCGCACTGCGCCTCGTCATGATAACGGCCTACTTCATCGCCTTCTGCTGTGCGACAATCATCACTGGAGCATTTGCTTGGGTACGCTGGCATTACTCATATCATGAACTGCCATCACTGATACTTGCACAGTTCACAGCCACCCAGATCGGCACCCGAAACATCGCGACTCTCGCTCTCGCCGCAATTACAATGCTCTACACTTTGACCTGCATGATAATTACCTGCTGCACGGCCGGAATCTCCTTCTTTGCAGTAGCTAGCCTCATTTTCGACTTCATCTTCCTCTGCGCGATGATCGCTGTTGCGGCCCTGAATCGCAGCGGACGGCATGGTTGCGACGGAGGACTCAACAATACCTGGCCGAGAGTTGTGTATGGAGGAAGTGGAATATCTGGCTGCAGACTTTTCGTGGCCAGCTTCGCCGTTGCAATCATCGCAATCTTCATGTTCGTAATCACCATGGTGACTCAATTTATCATCCGACGACGAGGAGACAGAAGCAGGACATATGTTAGCAAAGGTAAGTCGACTCAGTCCTTGACTTGATGATGAGTAGAAGTGTACTAACATGCGTGTAGCTTGAACCAAAGATGAAACCGAACACGAATGGGAACATGAGTTGATCTTGCATCGACTCAAGCCTAGCAGGCCGGACTTCGTCAATGAACCACGAACGCCAGCGTGCAACTTTTTATGATCACGACAGTCGGATACGGTACAGCGTCTAATGAGCAACTAATTTAAAGATTCAGCGTAGTTGATCCATCATCCTCGTGAGATCCCCCCACCGCCTCTCTCTCAACCTTCTCAGAATCTTCGGATAATCCTCTCACTCACCCGACTCAATCCTCCAACCACATACAGTCAATCCTCCCAAAAAGCTCCCTCATCCTTGTAAGCACCTTCTCACACTCTTCCCACGCCCCCTGTCCCCTTCCCGCAGCAGCAGCAACATCCTGCGCCGTCGCAACAACACAAACATAATCACTACATCCATCACCACTCTTCGGCTTCGCAAGTGGTCTCGCTTGTCCGTGAAACACAGCCTCACACCACTTCAACAATTTCGTCCAATCCCGCTTCCCTGGTTGAGCATGGCATAACAGATCGATCCTGTCGGCAAAATCGTGCTTCAGCGTCGCCTTGCAGAATATCAAGTGGTGGGAGATATTACACCCCCGAATTGTGATTTTGAAAGTGTTTTGCGTGTAGTAGATCGCGAGAGATTCGGCGCGGATTTGTCGACATGTTGAGAGGAGACCGGGAATTTTGGCCTTAGACTTGGAGGAGGCAATGTAGATGCTTCGTTTTGAGACGAGGATGTGAAAGTAGATCATGTTTCGGATCTCGGGAGGGAGGGAAAGGAGGGTGGGTGAAGTGCCAGTCTGGTTTACATGTAAGTTCTTTGGCATACTGGATAGAAAATTCATGTTCAGACTTACTTCGTCCATTCCTGCTAAGATTTCATCCACAATCGGATCGCCGCAAGGCCGACCACTTTGAAGTTCTTTATAAGTCATCGCTGCTCTGCGTCCCTTGTATTAATTGCGATATCTCGCTGATGGGGAATCAAGATGCAAGTGACATATGTAAAAGGTTGTCCTCATTTTTAGGCTTCGCGGTTAGAAATGCAGCTAGTGGTCAGCATACTCTTCCAAAAACAACGTGCTGTCAAGAGAACCAAGCACAAATATACTTGTTTGAATTGCTTTTCAATTTTGCTTCCACTTGACTTACACATACATATAGCTAATAGCGAAAGTCCTGTCGCTCATTCGTCGGCCGTCACAGTTTGGCATCCTGATCCATTCGCCTGCCAGGAAAGAAATGCTCCATCAGTCTTTCATGTCGTCGAAACGGTAATAGTTGTTTACCCTGACTTCGCCTTTGGCCAAACCTCAGCTACAAAATTCTCCATATCGGTAACGAACAGTTCAGGTTTCTCCATTGCTGTCATCACAAATCAGCATAGAACAATCGCAAAACCAAACATATCATCTTCTGTGAATGTGTATACTCACCAGCAAAATGTCCACCCTGATCATGTTCCTTATACCAAACCAAATTTCCCGTCTCAGCAACCCACGGTCTTGGCACAGGCGCCAACTCCTCCGGATGCCAAGAATATCCCAATGGCTTCTTAATATACCAAGCAGGATCGTTATGGAAGAAGGTAGGTTTCGCACCGAAAAATTGTCTGTATGGAAAGATCGCACGAGGGAAAGATTGTGTGAACCAATAAAGTGTCGCTCCATCTAAGATCTGATCAAGAGGTGGTGTCTCGTCAGACCATTGTTGGAATTTTTCTCCAATCCATGCGAGCAACGAGATTGGAGAGGCGGATAGAACGAGACCAATTGTTGCGGGGCGAGTACCGTGGTGACGAGCGTATGCGTTTCCTAGAGTTGCGAATTCGTTGCAGCGTTCTACACCTTTCTTTTCTTTTGCTGAAAGTCCGGATTCGTCGCCGGATTGGCCTATGCAGAGATGTAGGTGGGCGGCTCTACAGGCTGGGGATGTTACGGCGATGATACGTGTGATGAAGGAGCCAATGTCACCTCCTTGAGCGATGTAGCCGTCTCCAAAGCCAAGGCCGATCATGAGTCTGTCGAGGACTGCGGCGATTTCTTCGGTTGTGGTGTTGCGGTCGAGAGGTGGGCCATTCGTATAGCCGTAGCCTGGTAGGGATGGGGTGATGACGTGGAAGGGAAGGTCGTCTTCGCTGTATTTCTTGCGGAGGAGGTCGAGGGTGTCAATGAATTCTAGGATACTGCCTGGCCAGCCGTGAGAGACGAGGAGTGGGACCGCGTTTGGATTCTTCGAGAAGAGGGCGAGGAATTGGACGTTGTATGTGAAGCCGCGGTCTTCGATCTCGGCGACGTAGTTGGGGAAGGAGTTGATGCGGGCTTCAGTCTTGCGCCAGTCGTAGCCATTCTCCCATCGCTGCTTAGCTTCGCTGAGCCATTTGTGCGTGATACCGAAATGAAGGTAGTCCTTGACGTTCGCGACCTGGTTTTCGTAGGTCTAAAGAAGCGTAAGAGGAAGCTCGTCCACAAAGGCTAGTATACTCTACTTTTGGTCCGATCTTGGACAGCTTCAACAATTGCTTGAAGTCATTGAGGTCTTCGTCCGAAACATGAGCCTTGAATGGCTTCAAATTCAACGTAGCTTTGCTTGGAACCGAATCGAAAGGCATGCTGTGCTTGTGTTCTTAGTGCTATTGAGACAGTGATCTCAAGAAGTGGATGGACAGCGAGGAGAGGTGGAGATGAAGCCTATGTAGTACGAGCTGTCATTGCGGAGTCTCCACGATCTGCCATAACTTTGTTCTTGGTGTTGATCCAGCCCATCACCCTCGTCACGAGGATTACGTCTTTGCAGCCACTCGGTGTATATCGAGGCAGCCATGGCGTAGCTGTTGTTGTGTTTACTGAGGGGAGCGCCATGAGCTAGATGTGTAAAGTTTATAGAGCTTGAACCCTCTCCGTGTTACCGAATCACGCGACGCCAAGCATTGCGAAGTCGGCCAATCTGGAAGGTGTACCGCAATACTGAAGCACGAATCTGTCTTGTTCTGGAGCGCTTGCAACTGCCTGCCCCGCGATTACAAGCTATAGATCAGAGTCGTCGCTTTCGTAGTCGTCCTCTTCAGCCTCGCCGTCCACCAGGGGTACTATTCGATAATCGACAAACGCAACCCCATCACCATGACCAGAGTCTATCTCGATCAGGTACTGCATGTTCAGCACGCCGTCCTCATCGAGTCGCAAGGAGACCTTGCTTGCTGAGGCCATTGCCCGCTGGGCTGCCTTGATCAAGCTGAACTTGAAGCTCGCGCTTGTCTTCGCTGGGCAGTGAAAGGTCTCGAGGATGGGAGTATCGGAATCCGTGTGGGTGGTAAAGTCGACGGTTGCTGATCCTAGAGCTCCAGTTGCCGTGAGTGAGAGATTTGCAGATCGTGAATTGGGTGATGCTTGAATTGTCAAATCGGTGGGACTCATAGAGCTGAGTTCGGTAATGGCCTCAAGCATGCAGCTGGAACGCATGATGGTCTTGAGAGATAAGCTGTCGCGATTGAACGGTATTTCCTCGTTGGTATCTGCTTCGTAGGTGGTAAGGTCGCAAGTTGTAGTCACCCCAGCCTCGGACATGTGGATGCCAAGAGCGCTCCCTTCGCCATTGTAAGTGATGGTGCAGATGCCTGTCACGCCAAGAGCTTGATTGCTGAAAGCATTGATTCCTGCGTGGCGGCTGAGACGATGTGCGGCGAACGAGTCGTATTCGCCTGGTCGCTTGGAAGTGCTCGGATCTGATATGCTGAAGATGTTGAGAGTTTCTAGAAGAGAAATAAGGTTGATTTCGAAGACGGGAGGGTCAGGGACATCGTCTTGTGATGAGGGGGCTGCAGGTGGGTTGTAGGAGTAGGATGTAAAAAGAGCCTTTTCCAAGAAAACGAAAGCTTCCATGACACTGCCTTCCTCGGTGCTAAAGCGCAGACCTTCGGCGGAGACACGAACGTGCGCCTTCTTTGCAAAGGAAATGCAGCGCAGTAGAAGCAGGATCTGGCGCGCAGAGGACGAGACAGCAGTGGAAAGAGGTGCATGAGAAGCCATGATGTGATCGTGCAGAGCTCAATGCTTGCTCTTTCAGATGAAGTCCTAGTCCTAGTGGTATCCTTTCTCCTGGAATAGCTTCTGGCACACCTCCGCTTGTATATTGGCGTTGGCAGCCTAGTTCCTCTTCTGCAGCGCCCGCGCGATGTACAGTGTAATCGTGAATGCCACAAAGAAGGCAGTCAAGCTCCAGACTAGGATAAATAGTGTTGATCTCACAGGATGGAACTTGGGCTTGAGTGATGCGCGCGTTGACTTTTGTGAGGCGCGTCGTGGGCGATAGAGCTCGTAGGTCTCGTACGAATTGGTGCGTCGGCGGATGCCCGGATGTGGAGATCGAGAGTCTTTATACATAGACGCCCACTGCGCAGATCATGTATACTGCGCCAAAGCTGCACTTGTTAGAACTGGTAGAACAACAAGTACAGTAGCATTGAGCTTACCCAAACGCGAGAGAGGCCGGGATGGCGAGGGTTGGAAGGTTCTTGGCTGTAAGGTCTGATCACATGTCAGCGCACTGGAGATTTAGTGAGGGAAAGTGGCTGCATACTGAGACCGAACAAGCTGGAGAGGATGAAGCCTGCGGCGAGTAGGACGAAGCCAACGAGGAATTGAGCGTCTTTGCCGACGTTGGGGATGAAGGGCTGCTTAGCCGATGCCTCCCAGATGGCGTGGAGTGGTTGCTGTGCAGACATTTGGTGTTGGCGTCGGTGGTGATGGGTTTGTTCGTAGCTGTCGGTGCTTGATAGCTTGGTCGAGCTCTTGCTGGAAATCTGGTCGAGGACAGTTGGACGTAGCTCACTGATCCCTGCGCGACTGCCCTGCCAAGCTTTGCGCTTCACATGCGCCGGACCCGCCTCCGCCTCCGCATCGCATCGCATCGCGACTTCGTGATCTACGATTCAACTGCGACTCTTGCGACAACACCTCCACTTCCTTTTGCGCACATCGCTCCACTGCATCGCTTCCACAATATGGCGGCAGCAAAGGAGGAGAAGCGCAAGGCCGAGGAGACGATTAACGGCCACGACTCAAAGCGCGTCAAGCCCTCAGTGTCGCCTCCGCCGAACGACGACGACGATGATGATGTGCCGACCATAAACCACGCCGCATACCCTGAGAAGCCGGCAGTCACCGAAGAGCGCAACGGCGACATCTCCTTCTACGTCGTCAACAACGACAACAAACCTTCCTCGTTCATCATCCTCACAGGCCTAAAATGCATCTTCCAAAAGCAGCTGCCAAAGATGCCGAAGGACTACATTGCTCGACTAGTATACGACAGAACGCATATGAGCATAGCAATCGTCAAGCGACCTCCAGCTGGCAGTCTGGCAGAAAGTTCTGGACTTCCCGGCGAAGTGGTAGGAGGCATCACATATCGCCCGTTCAAGGGCAGGCAATTTGCTGAGATCGTCTTCTGTGCTATCAGCAGTGACCAGCAAGTCAAGGGTTACGGAGCGCATTTGATGAACCATTTGAAGGACTACGTAAAAGCCACAAGCGATGTTATGCATTTCCTCACCTATGCCGACAACTATGCTATTGGATACTTTAAGAAACAGGGCTTCACGAAAGAGATTACGCTCGACAGACCGAAGTGGATGGGATACATCAAAGACTACGAGGGTGGTACGATAATGCAATGTTCCATGCTTCCGAAGGTCAGATATCTGGAGTCGGGCAGAATGCTGCTGAAGCAAAAGGCAGCAGTCCATGCCAAGATTCGTGCTGTATCGAAGAGCTATGAGATACATCAGCCACCAGCTGCGTGGAGGAAGGCGAAACCAGGCCAGTCTCTCCCTGAGATTGATCCTCTCGAGATACCGGCAATCAAAGCGACTGGCTGGTCAGCAGACATGGATGCGCTCGCTCAAATGCCTCGTCGGAATCCTGCTCACAGTCTTCTTGTCACGCTTCTTTCGGCCCTACAAAGCAGTTCTGCTGCATGGCCATTCCTCATGCCTGTCAATGGAGACGAAGTTCACGATTATTATGAAGTCATCAAGGAACCCATGGACTTCAGCACCATGGAGAAGAAGCTTGAAGGAGATCAGTACGAGACGGTGGAAGACTTCATCAAGGACACTCTGCTCATCGTCCGAAACTGCAAGCGATATAATGCAGAAACGACGCCTTACGCAAAAGCCGCGAATAAGCTTGAAAAGGAGATGTGGAAGAAGGTCCGCGAGATACCTGAGTGGTCGTACCTTGAACCAGAGAATTTCGAGAGCACGAACCGCCCGGCTGAATAGAATTCGCCGCCGGAAGGTAGGTCTGGCAGACCTATCTAGTCCACTTTCTCATATTCATGCGTCTACGGGTGCTAACATGACTCAGTCCAACGAGGACGAGGAAGGCCGAAGAAAGCCGATACGGAATCGAGAAGCAGGCCTGATACACAGAGGGTTTCACCTCCATACAGCGTACCAAGAGCGATACCAAAGCTGAAACTGCTTCCGCCACGTTCCAACACCGATGCAAACGTCAGCATAGCCACAGAAGCAGCTCCGACACGCCCTTGCGGAGTCGTCGGACCGCAGCACGAGAGGATTCTCAGATCTCAACATAAGATACTTGATTGGAGCAGAGAGATCAGCAAGAGCCCTGTTGCCAAACGTCGACGAATGATGTCTCCGGAGAAGCTGCCGCAAACGAAGAGAATGCTGCGGTCAAACCACACGGCACTGGACTGGAGCAGGGAAATGAGTCAAAGCTCTTTCAATGCTCGTCAACGAACTCTGTCACCGTGTGAGGATCTGGTACCAACGCATCAGGGCGATGTACTACATCGCCAGTCCCATATGTGCCTTTCAGAGCCTTTGGAGGAAGAGCAGGCTGAACTTGACGTGTTTCTGCGCTACATGAGTGCATAATGACTGCTTGGACACCCCGAACAGATCTACTCGCTCCATAGTATTCATCACGATCATGCTGTCCGGTCACAGCAGCATACCTCAATAGCAAGCTACGCTCAATGAAGGAAATGACTTTGCCGACTCAGCTTGCAGCTTCCCAAATGCCCCACTCGTGCCTCTGCCAAGCTTACTAAAGCTTCACCTGCCTACATAACCAGAGTGTCGTTCGCACAAACATCCAACTTCAGCTTGATGACCTGTGGACTCGGACTCAGTCATCGCAGGTTCGCAACAATGTCGAAAGAAATCATCTTCTACGACCTTCCCAGTCGAGGCAGTAAGCCCACTGCCTGGTCTCTCAATCCATGGAAAGGTACGATGCATCAGCGTTCACACAACGACCACAGCTTACATACCTAACAGCCCGTCTGGTCCTCAATTACAAACAAATCCCCTACAAAACCCAATGGATCGAATACCCGGACCTCGCACCAACCTTTAAATCTCTCGGCATTCCACCCAATGACCCTACCATCAACCCCAACGCAACCTACTCAAGCCCCGCCATAACACTCCCAGATGGTCGCCACATCATGGACTCCCTTGCCATAGCCCACGAGCTCGAGAAACTCTACCCATCACCAAGTCTATCTTTCGAAAAAGCAGAAGAAATGCAATCCGCAGTCCTAAAAGTCAATAAAGCTCTCGTACCAATCATAATTCCTCGGATCCCGGAACTCATCCTCAATGATGCCAGTAAGGAATACTTTCTCGAGACGAGAGCTAAGAGGTTTGGGAAGCCTTTACCTGAACTTGCTCAGACGGCTGATGTGGGGAAATGTTGGGAGGAGGCAAAGGTTGGTTTACATGAGATTTCTGCTTTGCTTTCTGGGACGCATGATGGGAGGACCTTCGTGCTTGGTGGGGATAAGGAGCCGAGTTTTGCGGATTTTGTGCTCGCTGGGTTTTGGAGGTTTGTGGAGAGGGTTGATGTTGATGGGGATATTTGGGCGAGATTGAAGACTTTTGATAGTAAGTTTGGGAAGCATAGGATGGCTGTGGCTAAGTGGTTGGAGAGGGATGATTGAGTGAGACTGTTTTGGTGCTTCAGATTGCGTGAGTAGCATAGAGCTTCTGTCTGCGAAGCTACGAGCATAGTCCTATGGTCATGGGCAGAGCGTAGTCAGGAAACGGGCTGGAAAGAATCTGCGAGAGCACCAAGGCAGCTGAGATCATCGTCATACGGCAGCAAATTCAAAAGCGATTCGAACAAGTGTATTTGTGCTTGATTCTCTACAGCACGGGTATCATGCATAAGCTCCTACAAACTCTTCTCACTACCACTCCCCCCGGCGAATCCTCCCTCCGTCGCATAAGCCTCATTATGGCTCGAACGCTCCTTGTTCTCGATCTCATTAATGCCCTTAGCACCAGGTGCACCCACAACACTGCTTCGCCTGCGATGCTCTTCGGTCTCGAGATAGTTGATGAGAAGTTTGCCGTTCTTGTCGTATCGATTGGGGGTATTCTTTGGCTTGGCGATCTTGACGACATCGAACCAGGCATTCTTGGACAGGTGGGATTTGTGGAAGATTTCGTCCATTTCTTCGAGAGATCGGTATGCGGTTTCTGGGTAGAAGAAGTAGACGCATGGGACGATGAAGGCGTTGATCACGGCGAAGATGATGTAGGTTTGGTATTGCTGGGAGAGGGAGTGTCAGTGGTATGGCTGGATTGGGAGGGCTTTTTGGGGCAATGCTTACGATATTGGCGAAAGCAATTGGTGTGATCATGACGACCATGAAATTAAAAATCTACAAACCCCGAAAGGTACGAGGTTAGCAAGTGTCTCAGACATTGTGCATGCCTTGAACCCATTAGACTTACCCAATTGGCTGACGTTGACAGAGCGGAAGATGGAGCACGAATTCGCAGGGGAACGATTTCCGAGGGATACAGCCAGGTCATTCCGAGCCAACCGATGGCGAAGAATGTGTTGAAGATGAACAGGAACACAGCCGCAACGATACCGGGTCCAGTGCCACCGACGGATGTGACTGCAGCCAGGACGACCATGGAAAGCGACATGCCTGCCGCGCCGAACAACATGAGTGGTCGGCGACCTATCTTCTCAACAGTGAACACAGCAATCCAAGACGCCAGAAAGTATTCCGTTCCGTTGGCAGCAGCAAGGATACGGGAGAGGAAACCAGAAAGTCCAATCTCTTGCTCGTATATGGTGGCGGCGTAGTATGTGATCAGGTTGATACCGGAAATTTGCTGGAACATCTGATTGACGTATCCGAGCAGAGCGCGATGGAAATTGCGGTCCTTGCTCATGGTAAAGACGTCCTTGAATGATCCTTGGCTCATCTCGATCACGGTTTCCTTGATAGCCACGAATTCGCTCTGGATGTACTCGTCCTCTGGTTCGAGGTTGCTGAGCGCTGCAAGCACAGTGACAGCCTCGTCCTCACGGCCTTTCAAGATCAACCATCGAGGAGACTCCGGTAGACCAAGGATTAAGCAGAGGATAACGAGAGCGAAGAAGATTTGAAAGCCGATAGGGAACCGCCATGCTATCGCGCCATCGATGAACGAGAACCCGAAGTCGATCCAGTACGAAAGCATAATGCCTCCTGAGATCAACGCTCCTTCGATCATGACCATCTGACCTCGCCGATGCGACTTCGTGGTCTCAGATTGCCAGGTAGGCACGGTGGAAGTATTGAGACCGTTTCCGATGCCAGTGATCACGCGACCTACGATAAGCTGGGCAATGCCAAACGAGGAACACTGGATCGCGGCTCCAACGACCATGATAGCTGATCCAACGAAGATGGTGCGGCGTCGACCTAAGAATTGGCCAAGCCATATGCAAATAATGGCTCCTGCGAAACATCCCAAGTTGTAGCTACCGATAGTAATGCCTTGAGTTGTGGACTTCGGACTGTTGCCAGACTCGCCAATAGTGTTGATCTCTGGGAAGACTCTTGTGAACGATGGGAGTGTGAGAAGGCCTCCCATTACACCTTGATCGTAGCCAAACCTGGATGGAAGTCAGTATGTCGAGTTCTTTCCTCCACACGAAGAGTTGCTCACAGCAAGAAGTCAAGACCAGCAATGATACCGATAGCAATATTGAGGCTTGTGCCTCGAAGGCCATAGAATCGTTTCATCCCAAACATCGCGAAGTCCTGCCTCTAGACAATGTCGTTAAACAGTCTGGAGGTGAATTGATGTCAAGCCAGACAAGAGGCTCAAGACAATATCCAAGAAAAGATAAGGAACCTCGAAGATGACCAAGCCTTCAAGGTTCTGAAGGAAATGCCGTGGCAACAGTAAGTTCGCGCCAAATCGGAGCGCTGACCTTTTGTATCCATTCTTCTCACAGCAGGAACGCTTGCGCCAAGATCCTGTGACACAAGAAGGAGCGCCCCATGGGTATCAAGGTGTCCTTGCTCGCGTGCTGAACATGCCGACAATCTGAAGCGAACGAATAGGCATATCTTCTGCTGGTCCACTTTGCAGTCTCACATATCATATCAGTCGCCGGATTTCCCGTTTCGGTGTTCCGAGCGCTCATCACTTGCACAACTCGCTGCAAAATCCTTCCTCCAAGCAGTCTGTCGTCTGGAGACCGTTGAATCCGCGATGCAACTCTCGTGGTCGCCACGCTGCATTCTGCTCCACTCTATAAGGCTTGCTGGCTGTATGTCCGACTCCGACGATGCTTGAGTGTCGAATGATGAAAGAGCCAAGGTGTTCAAGTTGCAGTAGAGTTGAACACTAGCGGCTCTGCGATCCCTGCACTTCAGAAGAACCAACGCCGACTGGCGTACAGGGATCCATATGCCTCCGTATGGTGCTCCACGATCCGACTCCAGTGCAGCGACATCCCAGGCGGATGTGGACTCATTTCTGGACATCAGCTCGTCACGGTACACCGTGTACCCGCTACGACTTCGGCGGCAAGATCATATGAGGCTGGGCGCGCTCGGAAGAGACGGCGACGGGCATAGCGAGTTTCGCAGGAGATGGATCAATCGTCTGATGTGGTCTTGCATATCCCGAGGGTGGAGGATGTGTGACTTTGGGTGATCACGGCCAAATACTGCAGTGCTCTTGTGCCAATGCTGCGCTATCCAGCTTGTCAGCCCTCGAGGTAGATCTACCAACCATTGTTCATGCAAGAGAACAGCGTGAGAAGCTTCAAATCATCCTGCGGCGTTCCGAAATGGTAGAAACCGAGATCCGACGATGCAGGAAGGACGATCTTGGGCTGAATGTCTGCCGCTTACCCCGAGCAACATCCTGGAAAGAGCATGAGGAAGATCGACATGTACAATGGCTCGGGAGAGATCGCGTAGTTGGAGACCGAAACTCTTCGGCGACCGTGTCGTTGTGACAATATCCAAGGCTGCGAGCTGAGACATTGGTCGAAAAGCGCTCAAAAATGGGCTGTGGTCCGTCTACCATCGTCTGCAAACTGGAGAGCATGACAGTAGATCGAAAGCCGAACCATTTGCAATCTGGAAGCAGGAGGTGATGAAAGGCTAAGAAGTTACCAAGACCATCGCTCTCCGAAGAGGAATCGCATGAAATCTGGTGCTTGAAAGTTTACGAGTAGAGTCTTGTTCGGGGGTGGGAGAATGGAGGATATGAGATGGAGGCTACTCACTGCTTCTTGGCATTGATGCTTCATCGAAGATAGTCATACCATGGACACTAATCTCAATCCAGTAGATCTGGTTCAATCGGATTGCCGGAGTCAAACCCTCAGGACATGGCGAATATACTTACAAGTTTTGATGTCGACGACTGGCACCGCCTTCACTGCAATGACAGGATCTGATCATGGCATCAATCTTGCTCCGATGCGGGCCGCTTCTATCATGGTGCGGGAGACAAGATCATGTGAGATGAAGGCTGCTCACTACGTCCTGACATTGCTGCTTCATCGCAGATAGTCATGCCATGGGCGCCAATCTCAATCCGTTCGACCTGGTCCGGACGACATGGTGGACCCAGACTGTCAGGAAGAGGAAGATGGTCGTCTCGCAAGTTCTCTGACGTGGACAACCCGAACTGGCTTCACTGCAAAATCGGGTCCTGATCCTGCCGCCACCCTTTCTCCGATTCGAAAGAATTTCGTAGTTCGAGAAGAGAACTCGTAGGATCTCACTCACAGCCGACTTAGCGTTGCTTCATAGTGCAAGCGCGCATGGATTCGAACTGCTCGGCTGAGCTGTCGCGTACTCAATGAGTCGAGCCATCAGTCCTTGTGGAAAGTCGCAACGTGATGCTACCTCACACTGAGTTTTTCCGAGCTTATGAAAGGCACGAGAATTCATGAATGTCACCAAGTACGCATAGACATCAGAGCTCGGACTGGAGTAACCATCGCTTGGTGGCAGATTTGGACTCGAGGAACGGAAGAGAGTGAGTTGTGATCAGCAGTACACATGTAGACAATGCTATCTTCTAGCCATGGCGCTCTCGGCCACATGCTTTCATGCAAATCCCCATAGCACCAGCGAGGCGCTCACTCATGCAATATCTCGGCGAACCAAGATCCCACTTAGAACCAATCTACCAACCACCAGTAGAAGCAGCTGGAGCAGTGTTCTCCTCTCCCCAACCACCGTTACCGCCGCCGCTTGAAGCGCCGGCATCATCTCCACCCCAGCCACCATCGCCGCCAGCACCGGCATCCTCCTCGGCAGCTGGCTTGGTGCACCGCTTGTAGGTGTGACCCTTCTCGTGGCAGCTGCAAACCTGTTAGCATTGTGCAAATCAAGACTTGCCGGAAAGAGACTTACTTGGTGCACTCAACACGAGACCAGTCCGTTGGCTTTGGGCAATCGCGGCCAGTGTGACCGAACTCGTCGCAGCTAAGAAGAAGTCAGTATGCAGAAGGACTGACCTGAATGGAAGAAGACTTACTTGCGGCACTGAACCTTTGCCATGTTCTTTGGCTCTGGGCACTCACGACCGCTGTGGCCCCCTGGAGAGTGTCAGCAGTGTCATATGGAGGCAGACGATGAGCGACGATGACTTACACTTGTCGCAGTTGCGGCACTGCATCTGGCGCTCGTTCGTGCAGTCGGCCTTGCGATGACCCTCCTCTCCGCAGTTACGGCAAACTTCTGGGCCCTTGGTTGGGCAGCTACCTGTTTGAAGTCAGTAGACGATACCAGAGATGATTGTCGAAGCACTTACGAGCAAGATGACCAACTTCGCCGCACTCGGAACACTCCTGATCCATTCGAGGCTCTGGGCACTCCTTGACCATGTGCTCCTCGGAGCCGCAATTCTTGCAGCCACGCTTGTTGGACTTGCGCTCCTGGGTGCAGTCGCGAGCTCGATGTCCCTCTTCATTGCAATTGGCGCATGTGATGGCGACTCTACCAGCAGGCTCCTGCTTCTCTTGCTCGCAGTTCTTCGAGACATGACCCAATTCTTGACAGTTCAAACACTTCTGAATCAGACCGTCCATGACGACACCAGCCTCAGCAAGACGAGTGCGGTTGTCCTCCTTCGAAGTTGGCCAGCCCTCAGCAAACTTGGCACGCTTCGGCTTGTCGGAGAACTGGTACGAGACGACGTACTTCATGCCAGCCTTACCCTGCAGATTGATAATGGTGTGGGTGTCGGCAATGGCCTGCTCCTTGCCGATAATGAAGGTATTCATGTCGGCATCGCGGAAGGTCTGCTCCAACTCCTCGAAGGTGAGGGCTGGATAGGCCTTGGCGTAGGCGAAGATTGCCTGGAAGACGTGGTCAGCATGAAGAAGAGTTGGTGAGAAGACGACAAGTGTACGTACCTTCTTGATGTCGTCAACATCCTTCTCCTTGTCTGCGGCTTCCACAGCGGCCCAAGCATCTTCTGCGGAGGCATCCTGGATGCCCAAAGCCTTGAACATGGCGTGCATGCGGTTGGCACTGCAGTCGCTGGCGATATGTCCCTCCTCATGACAGACTCGACACTTCTGAGCTGGCGCATCGGGGCACTCAGCACGGCGATGACCAGTAGCGCCGCAAGCATTGCAAGTACCAGTAAACTCACGCTCGACGCGTGGGTTGGGGCAGTCAGCCTTGTTGTGGCCAATCTCGCCGCAGCTGAAAATATCTGTTAGCAATGCGGCCTTCGCTTGAGCGCCATCATGGCAGGTGACTTACTTGAAGCACTCGCCGGTCATGCCGCCACCATCCTTACGTGGCTCAGGGCAGTCGCGCGCGAAATGACCCTCGTCACCACAGCTGAGAAGAGTTAGCCAACGTGCTTGGGCGAACGGATGATGGGAAAATAGCATACTTGCGGCAGCCGCCATCGTGAGGACCGTCGGCATGCTTGGAGACGTTGTCGGTGGAGAAGCCACCGTCCATGTTGTCGCCGCCGGTATCGCCATCGGCTTGCCAGCCGCCAGCATCGCCGCCAGCGCCGGTGTCAGTCTTCCAGGAGTTGTCGACAGCATCTGCTTCTGTGTCAGCGACGTGCGTGTGATGGTCAAAGGTGCGCCACGTACCAGCTGGAGCGTTGTCCCAGGTAGAGGTACCCATGACTGCTGTCGTTGGTCTTGCTTGGGAAAGGTGTACTTGTAAGTGTGCCTGTCATGAGCGCGGTCAGTCAATGAACGTGATCGAGCGGCGGCGACAGTCACACGTACTTGGTTGATAGGTCAAGCAAAGGACTTCTCGTTCTGTCGTGGGATCCTCACGGTGGACAACGAATGCGACTGAGTGCAGGCGTTGTTCGGTGTTCGGAAGTGGGTGGAGGTAAGAGAAAGAGTCAAGGTGGGCTGTCGATGTTTTTGTGTTTGCGCTGGACCCTGAGCGCGCGAATGCACGTCGCCGGTGTGCAGCCTGGTCATAGCTCCGCGCCGTTGAGGTGAGATCTGAAGGCAAGTGCAACGGCAAGGTGATGCCAGAGGTGGCGAGAAGCTTCATCGGTCAATGGTGAATTTCGAGCTCTGCCGGATAGTCTCTGGCTGACAGCTAATTGTGAAGCTATACTGATTCGATGTTGCAGGCAGAGCAGCAGCCGCTGTGCAAAAATGGATGTTCCAGTCCTGAGAAGCTCTGGAAGCAGCGGCGACTTACGACATCAACCCACGCTCTCAGAGCAGATGGGTCGGTCCTCATTTGCTGTGTGCCCGATCCAAGGCAGCATCAGGAGAGGGCAGCAAGCGAAGTTGGAAGTGAAGTAGAAGGCGTGACCTTACAAAGCGGCTCCACGGCCTGGGAACATCTCAGAGAGATGCAATGAGATCGAGTAGTGACATGTTCATTCTTGACAAGAAGCTTCATAATCTTTCTGTCCATTACATACCACTGTCGAATCATGGCATACGCTCATCAACGACAATGAGGGTATCTCTCAATCAAAAAAGCCAAGACGCAATCATGAACGCCATCTGATCATCCAATCGTGACGATACACACTTTTACACGCCTCTAAACAATCGAATCACCAAGAACCAACAAGCGCCAATGAACCTGACCGCTGCCAAAGCAGCCACGGAGTAGAGCACGACGGCCATGTAAATGGTACTGCGCTCAGCCTCCGTCTCATCATCGTTGTCGCCAACATCGACACGGTTCAGACCTCCAGCGTTGAGTACAACGGCGGCGAGGGCCAGGTTGCATAACATCCAGCCCACGACGACTGCGGAACGGAAGCCCTTGTAATAGTCCTCGTGTTTTTGCTCTTGTGTGACGACCTTTGCAGGCGCCTCGTATTTTGTCGAGAAGGTTCGAAGCTCTTCTTCGTACTGGGTGTTGAGATCTGCATCGTCTGTGGGAATGGCGACGTCGACTTTTCCACCGGGCTTGAGGTTGGCAGCAGGAAGTTTCTCCGGCTTGTCGTCTCCTTTGGTACCCCAAGTAATATCGTGAGTGTTGCAGAAAGCATACACGTTCAGGATGTTGAGATATGTTGGTGTCAGGAGGAGATACTGGATGAATGAGGTGACCATATGCCAAGGATCCAGGAACAAGATCGATGCCACCAGGTACAGAACCCATGTCGAGGCCATCGAGATGATGAGTGTGAAGAAGAGCTTGTTGGTGAATAGCATCTCGAAG
This sequence comes from Pseudocercospora pini-densiflorae CBS 125139, assembly GCA_000504365.2. Taxonomy (NCBI): domain Eukaryota; kingdom Fungi; phylum Ascomycota; class Dothideomycetes; order Mycosphaerellales; family Mycosphaerellaceae; genus Pseudocercospora; species Pseudocercospora pini-densiflorae. Next base: position 43,778 of record AWYD02001112.1, read on the forward strand.
CTGAAGCCGTTGTTCTCAGCAATCTGTGCCTGAATCGACTTGACCGTAATGAAGACCGAGGCGAATAGCAGATAACACATGAGGATCGCCCAGAAATAGACTTGCGCCATATAGAGCTTATTACTTCCTTGAGGTCTGTTGCCAAGCGCCAGCACGAAACAGGTGACCAGGATGGCAAGGTAGCACCATTCGAAGACCACGGAGAGGACCAAGCCTGCTGTACCGAGAAGTGTCTTGTCGGACAATGAGCTGGTGAGAATTCGGAAGACGAGGAAGAAATTGCCCTGCGAGTGGTCAGTATGTGCTGGTGGCAATAGAAATTGGAAATCACTTACGATCGCAAACCAAGCGAAGAGCATGTTGACGGCTTGGTAGATGAACTCAATGATGAAGAAGAACTTTCGGAGGGCTGAGTGGTGGGAACGCCAGATTTGGTAGAAGTGAGCAAGAGCATAAACAGCGGCAAAGAAAGAGCCGTTCAGCCATCGTCTTCTCTGGAGGATGAAATCGGCCATCTCAGTAGGAACGTCAGTCTCGCCGGTAGCGGACTTGACGTACTGCAAGATCCATGAACAGTTGCGTTTGCTGACTAGCTCCCAGCACAGAATTCTGTCTTCGGCAAGGTACATATTAGCTGTGAAGATTCCAGCATTGGCACCGTGCATCTTTTCACCAGCAAAGTATCGCTCGAGAGGTCCATTGCCGGTCTTATCGTTCTGCAGTGCAACGAATCGGTACGCCGAGAAAGCTCCAGGAAGCACAGTGATGAACCCGAACGCACTTTCCAGTGGCTTGTCGAGGATATTGCTCATCTTGTATTCGAAATTCTGGGCGGCAACGAGTGGATTGATGAGGTTCTTGCCTTTCTCCAGCATAGCTTTGATCTCACCACATGCGCCAGCGCACATTGGCTCTCGGTCAAATGCCTTCCAGAGATCGTAGATACTGCTCCGCCCAGGTCGAGTACCGGCATCGATGAGAACGCAGATATTGGGCTGAAGTACTTCACCAAAGGCCTGGAAGAACCATCTGTGGGAATTGATCTTTTTCTGGTTCTTCTCTTTCAGACAGAACAGGATCTGCACCGGGGTATTACCCTTCTTCACCTGCACAATGCCTTTCTTGATCTCGAGTGTCATCTGGGTCGTGTATTCGTAAATGTGAGCAGTCACATCTTCGCCATTGACCTGCTGCTTCGCAATGCCGTCTTGGTAGATTCCCATACCAGCAAGCACAGCTCGTGTTCTTGGGTTGATCTTTGCACGTCCGTCTGAAACGATACATACGACGATCTTCTTCCAAGCTTCTTTGCCCCACATCTTTGAAGACGTCCGTGAGTTCATGTACTCGATATTCTTGATCACACCGATCATCGTTCTCGCAAACAGCTCGTCTTCCTCATTGTACATCGTCACAACGATGAAAAGCTCGGTGTGACGAGGTTTTGCGAACAAGCGCTGTCTGAGTGTAAACCGTTTCTCGAAGAATTGACTTGGATCGCAAGTCGCGGCGCTGTATCGCATATGTGTGAATTCATCTCTTTCTGGTGGCTGGGCGTGCTGGACCTGATTCAACAGTCTGGGTGGAATCGGGCAGTCCAGCACCAAGTTACCATTGAAAAGCTGCACCTCCTTCACAGTCTTCCATCTACGAATCGGTGCCTTGATCGGCGGCGGGTCATTGTACCCCTCTTCGAGATCGGTGTGTGATGAGTCTGGGTGCATTTGGTGTGGATCTGGTCCATATGAAGTATCTGGTTGAAGCATCGGCCGGCTGTCGGCTTCGTCTTGGTAGTATGGATGTTGCGGCGCGTCGTACGGCGAAGGTTGGTCGTGAAAGGGAGAGGTCGGGCCTTGGTGAAAGTATTGATCGTGCTGCTCTTGTGGATGCGGACTCAGGTTGTACTCTCCCCGCCCTTGATGTTCAGCCTGCTGGAACGGATTGGGGGTGTAGCCATGAGCATGAGTATCATCGTATGCCTGAGCATGGCCGTAAGTCCCAGGCATGTTTGTGACTTCATATGTTGGTTGCGCAGCTAGTCTGTCACTTGATGCGGCAGCAGCGTAATGCCCTGGGCCCACGGGTATCTCAAGAGGCTCATGGTAAGGTCGGTCCTCGAGCTGGTAGGCCGGGCTATGGTAGCGATCGGGGGAGTTGTGTCGATCCATGAAAGGGTTATTGGGGTCGCTCTCGTGGTGGTCGGGATTGCCGCTGTGGCCGTAGCCGCCTGTTCTCACAGTATGAGTTTCCGATCAAGCCTCTGTTATGTCATGCGCGAAGCAAGAAGCGTGTTCCTGACTTGGGCGCGTCTCTTCAGGGTGCGATTGAAGCTCAGGCTAGGCAACGTCTTGGTCGAAGTCTGAAGGCTTGCACTGGAATGCGGGCACTTCGAACACTTCTCCCTTCGATTTGCTTGAGCCTGAGATCTACGCAGGGAGACGGCTTGCTTGTCCCAATCTTCAAACGAGCTCTAAACACCAAAGAAACGCGGACTCGACGCACCTAGCGGGTTGTAGCTCATAGCGACTCTCTTATCCCGATGTGTTTATGCCTTCCAATTCTTGTCTGTGCTACGGATATGATAGTTTGCGACGCGCCCGCGCGGATAGGCACAAATACTGCGAAGGGTCGAATCAGGCTGTCGAAATGCTAACTGCGCTGGGCTGCGCCTTCGATGATTGCGTCGTTGCGGGCAAAGAGGCACACAAGTTTCAGATCGTGTGGAGACGCACAGCAGTAACTTTGTAACCAGGGACAACGAGTGCGGATGTTCTTGAAGCAGCGAACGGGTCCTTGCAGTTCTAAGCAACACAACGATAGAAAAGATCTGTGAAGAAGGATGTTCCCAGCAATGATGATTGTTCCATTCTATTTGGCTGGCTGAAATGTTGTGGCAGCTGACTACGCAGTCAACAGCAGTATCCATTCAGAGGAGCTGCATGCATGGCAAGTTAGCCACAGGCGGCGGCAGTGCATGAAACTCTCAGCCCTTGCAACGCGTGTTTCATCCAGGGCCTCCCACAAAACCGCCGATCTGCCGCGGCTCTCATCACACCTCCCCGACGCTTGCTTGCTGGTCTGATGAAACCGTACCGCTCCTGTACCTCACAGTGTTAAACAGAGCTTTGAAAGATCGAACTATGGTATAGCCCTACGCGATACAACTTCGTACAGGAGCTCGGTATTCCTTGTCTCCTGATCAGCTTGCCTGCATCGAATAGGCTCCAGATCTGTCCAAGATAGATCTTAGCTTGCGCCACAAGCACGTCGATGCGCGGTTGAGTAAAGATGGCTCGGCGCGAGGCTGCTAATTCTCCAAATAGAACATCTTCACAACAATGGCGAGGATGACATAAGATCTGTCGAAGAATCTGAATAGGTGGAGAATGATGACCTTGCTGCCTTGGAAACATCTTGGAATCGCCTCAATGGCATGTTCAGCTGAATCCCTTTGTGGTTCAGTATTTTCGTTGCCAAATAGCAAGGTTTGGTGGCGCAGGGTATTTTGCGTGCAGAGCAACGCGCACAAGCAGATTTCTGGTCTGTTCACAGCCTTCCCGCAGACGTTGCAAGCCTCGAAACCTTGAAACTGGCAACGAAAAGACACTTTGAACAACGAAGGGATGTATCCTAATGCTGGTCTATTCAGTGCAGGCATGGTACAGAATACTGTGCAGGCTTGGTGACCAAGGATGGGCAGTCTCGTTGTTCAGAGCCGTGTAGTCTCGATAGCCCGACAAATACAGTCTAGTCGTTCAGCATCTGCGAGTCTTTTTTAGCCACAACCATACGACTTGATCAAGCAGAGCCAGAGCCGTACAGTCTCGATACAGTAGCAAAAGCCGTGCACGGCTCAAGCCAGGCACATGAAACTTTCATCTGACGTATCTTGGCGCTGTTTCCTGCTTATCGGCAAAGCCGAGCTTGCCCACAACTCTTCCTTGCCATCAACCACACTCTGTTCCTGCATGTACTCGTACTCTTGCCACACTGCCAAGTGCCATTGAAGCGTCACGATCGCAATCGGCGGGGCAGAGATCAAACAATAGTTCGTCCGGATATCCGTCTGGGCAATGGCTTCCAGTGCCGGCAGTCGTACGGCGTCAGGCAAGCCAGTATCGGTGCTATTCGTCTGCTTAGGCAACATCTGTAGGTCGCCAATGGCAGAAGGTTGCTTCAGGAATCTAGTCAAATTCGGCACTCCAGAACAACATCCATTGATCAAGGATATCGACTCCTGCGGTACAGGTATGTCAGATTGTGTGGCCCTTTGCTTCGAGAGCGCAGAGCTAATTCTTCCTTGAAGGAGCATATCATGCAGGCGACCGCCCCGACTCACGAACTCTTTCGGTCCTAGAAGACAATGGCTTGACAGACTATAAGCATAAAGCGAGGAGAGTCAAGGTCCCGGAGGACTTCGAGCGCTTCGACTACTTGCTTGCCATGGACGAGGACAATTATCTTGACCTGCGAGATCTGGTGAAGAGAGCAAAGAAAAAGGGTCAGCTGGGAGATGATGCTTTGGAGAAGGTACATATGTATGGTGCTTTCGGAGGCAAGAACAAGAAAGAAGAAATTGCGGATCCATATTATGGAGGCAGAGATGGATTCGAGATTGCATATGAGCAGGTTGTCCGCTGTGGTAGTGGATTACTCAAGCACATTGAGGAGCAGGCCAAGAGCGACGACTGAGGGATGACACATTGAATGATTTGCTCTCTGCAAACACGTATCAGGGCACCGGAACACGATGGCAACGTGCTCATGAAATAGCCCGGCTTTGATACTGGACTTCGCAAGCAGACCGACTGGCCCAGGCCCTGGCCGCATAAGAGGATTTTCCAGTTCGAGATGTCTCCAATGTCAACCCATTTTTCCGGCTGGCCTCAGCAGCAAACAGCATGCGTGGCATTGGCGCATTAAGCCACAATCTCGCTCTTCTGGATACCCCCACCAAGACACCTCTGCTCTTCCCTATACATCCAGGAGCCGTGTAACACGCGTCATTCATCTCCGAAACATGTGAAGAACAAATCTGCGACGCAGAATCCAGTGTTCACCATACATTTGGCCGAACTGCATGTCTAGAGCCATAGCGAGCGGAAAGTTTCCTTCATTGACCTGCTGGGCGAAGAGACTGGTGTTCATGTCGAAAGGTCGCGTAAAGAGGTCGTTCACGAAGTCTTGGCGCAAGATGGGCGGTGGGTGCTCTGTGATGTTGTGCTTGGCAGGCGCGGAGTCGTCGGCTGCAGGAGTTTGTTGGTGTTCACCGTCATGCTGAGGATCACTCTTGGTGACTGCAGGGCTCCCAGCCTGATTTGTCTGTGGACTGTCGACTTGAGTCTTCGGGCTTTCAGCGGGCTATAGACCCTCATATCAGCATCACTTTCGTGCGTCATGATTGAGCACGCACTCACCTCCGAGCCGTCCGTCTTCTGGCGAGTTCTCATGGTTGATTGTGGAGCGCAGTTGAGTGATCAGCTGGGCGTTTCTGGAAAGCAAGATGGTGCGCAAGACAGGAGCGATTAGAAGGGACTTGGCAACGGCAACCGTTTTGATGATGTCTTGTTTGCATATGTGAAAGCTAGGACCACCCAGTGGTAGCCAGGACTCACTCCACCTCAGTTCAGTTCACCTTCTCGACCACGGTCTTAACCACATCCTGCAAAGTCACCTTCGGCATCTCCACAAACGACTCAAGCAAAGGCTTCTTCCCAGCCTCCACGAAATCCGTGCCATACTCCTTCACTAAAATCTGAGCCTTGATGGTTTGGATGCGAGCAACTTGATCCTTGTGAAGTGAAGCTTCCCAACTCTGATGAGCGTTCTGCACAGCTATCGTGCCATCAATCGGAGAGAGCTCAGTGTACTTGACACCTTGCTGCTTCTCGAGTTCGGCCACAATTTCGCGCTGAGAGGCGGCGAAAGCTTGCATGAAGATGCGCTTGTTCTTGGTCTCTTCTGGATGCTTCAGGCACACGAGCACACCTTGAGCGGCATAGGAAAGTGTGGTGTGAGCAGGCTTGTGAGTGCCGTTGTCCCAGTATGAGACTGTGTGGGCCTTGGGATCGATGTCTATGGTCATGTTAGTTTGCGTTGCTTCTGAAGATGAACGACATACCAAGGAAGTTCAGAGGCAGTGCCCATTCAAGCCAGATACTCGACGCCACAGCCGTCCAACTGAAGTCTGCATTTTTGGCGGCTTTCTTGTCAAGGTACTGGGCCACCTCGTTCTTGATCTTGAAGACTGGTGACAGCCAGCTTGCCTTGGATCCTGCGTTGTCGAAGCCATACTCTGATGGAAGGAAGCGCTTGACTCCGGCTTCGATGGCGGCGTCGATGACCCCGTATTGAGTCTCAAGTGCGCCGTTGTCGAAGCCAACCGCGGAAATCACGACATCTTGTCCGCGAAGTGCGTTGACCAGCTCGTCATGTGGTAGACTGTCTGAGACGCGAAGATCGTTGACAATTGGTGGGTACTTGGACTTCGAGCTCTTGCGAGACAGGACTGCGACGTCGTATGCTGGATCAGCTAGGAGAGCGTCCAAGATGTAGCGGCCGATGTTGTCGCCGCCGGCACCATAGACTGTGACTTTGCGGAAACTCGACATGGTGTTTGAAATTGTTGGTGTTTTGTTGCTTGTTCGAGTTGCTGCGAAGTCAGGTTGTGCTTCGTTGGAGGGCAAGGGCGACCGTTCGTCACATCTTATATTTCGTTTCCAGCAAACTCAAATGCTTGTGCGATCACTCTTCACCTGCAACGCTCTGCTGCTCACGCAACGCAGATGCCTAAGCTGTGATTCTGCTGCAATTCGAGATTAGCAAATCATGCAGGCCAAGACCTACCCTTCCAAAGGAGGCAAGTCTTGGTAATGCAAAGACCAAGGCTTTGGTCAAGCGAGGCACGAGGCTTATCACGCATCTGAACACGACCTCGCTGATGAGTGATCAGGTATCACGTGAAGATCTGGGGCCGGAACGTTACTGTGAAGTATATCGAATTTGTTTCCAAACAACGTCTCAACTATCGACTAATCCCTCGGACGCTGGTGGACCTTTGTAAGACTTTCTGCTATGGATCGCGTACCAGACTGCCGCAATTGTTCCGAAACCAACAAGCACGACCGATGCATAATTCATGCTCACCTCCGTGACAGGCAGAGCCGTTGGCATGCTGAATAGCACAAGCTCGAATGCAATCCATGCCAGCGCAATGCCGTTGCAAACCGGTCCCAGGCCATACGGTAGTTTCCATCTTGCTTGACTGACTGCCTTGCGGCCAGTGAACAGGGATAGTCCGATTGGAATCGCATAAGCCAAAGCGAGAGCCTGGACGCCAACGCTGATAAATGCTGTGAAGGCGGATGTGCTTCCAAGATTGATCAAGCCGAGAAGCATCTGGATTACCGTAAGAAGGATTAGAGCATTGACAGGAACGTCGAGACGCTTGTCGACTTTGGCCCAGAGTTTGGCACCTGGAATCGCATCATCGCGAGCAAAGGCCCAAGTTGTGCGAGAAGCCGCTACTGTGATTGAGATCGAGCAGAGGACCTGCGAAATCATGTCAGCTTCGGACCATAGAGACTTTTCATGCCGAGTGCGTACCGTGATACATAAGACGAAGAAGATCAGAGCAAGACCTCCTCCTGGCGAACCCATAACTCTGAAAAATATGTACGGTAGTGCTTGTCCGGCTGGAGCTCCGATGACATCCTCTAGTGGTGGCATGGTGAAGTTGATTGGCAAGATGAAGAAGAGGCCCCATAGACCTCCAACAGGTACGCAAAGACTGATGGCTCGGGGAACCTTGACAGTTGGATCTCGGCATTCTTCAGCCATTGAACTGATCATGCCCAAAGCGCTAAACGTATATGCCGCTGGCAGTAGGCCAATGAAGAACGTGAAACCTCCCCAGCCACTGAATGATGTGTCGTAGTTGCCCAACGCGACTGCAGCAGAGTTGCGACCAGCTTCTGCTTTGACAGATAGTCCTATCAGGATGATGAGAATGGATAAAACTGTGAAGCCAGCACAAACTGTGTCGACCATTGGCAAGTAGTCGTTGAAGAAGCAGCAGATGACGAATGTGAGCAGCGTCACAGCGTAGAAGACCAGAAGGAGTTGCCAGTCACTGAGAACGAAGTCTGGGTGGTACATCGCGATCGTTCCGGAGATCAGACTGGCGAAGCCGAAGTTGACAGATAGGGTGATAGTCCAGTTGCCGATAAGCCAGACCCATCCGGTGATGTATGCGAAGACAGTTTTGAATTTTGGTGCAACCTGAAAGGCCCAATACTGCGGGCCACCAGATGTCGGATATCTGCTTGCCAACTCGCCCAAGCTGACAGCAATACATTCGTCCAGTATCAGAATTACGATCCAGCCCACAAAGATGGACAACTGCCCTCCTCCATATATCGCGCTTATGAGTGGCCCACCTTCTCCATATGGAATCGCTGCAATGGCCAGACTTTGGAAGAGCAACGTGAACATCGATCTATTCCGCTTCAATTCTTGTGTGTAACCCAGAACCGCGAGCGTGGACTCGCCCTGCTCGGGCGTCATGCTTCCACTGCCATCTCCACCATCCACCGCTACTTTCTTCTCCTCGTCCAGACTCATTGTCGCATGTTATGTTCGTTCGTCGACTGATTTGCTTCCAAAAGTATCGCGTGATGTGGTTTGTTTGGTGGTCAGGATAGCTGCAGCATCATGGTTGCAATAGCAGAGCTTCCGAGAGATGCAGTGTGAGGTCGTGATCTCGCCCTAAAAGCTACCCTAAGCTTGTGCCTCTTATCTCTGTGCTGCATGGCTGATCAGATATCCTGTATGCAGGGTGTCGAGGCTGACCAGTGAGCGATCGAGGCGCACCTTGTCCGTTGGGTCTTTTTGTCCTTATCTGGGTAAGACCTTGGACAACCTACACGGACCGAGCCGACATGGCCATGCTTAAGCTTCATGTTATCTAGGAGGTGCGAACCGATTGTAGTAGTGTAAGGATACACGACAGGCAACGTTCCCCGCGTCTCTTCGATGCCTTCGATTAGGCCTTCGATTGGAGGCGCAATTAGACGAGGCTTTGACTATCATTTGACCTGTTCCGGATGCACAAGCCCGCCACGTGCAACACTGCATCGCCATCATGCTTGAGGCAAAATTTCGAGGCCTTCAAGCTTGCCATCTGCTTGCCATTCTTCGAGAACCCGTACGTAGTCCTCAATGCCCTTCGCCCAAGGACTTTTGCGAGCTGCAAGATATTGTTGTTCTTTGGAAAGCCGATCCATCTCGCCCTCATTATTGATATAGCTAGGAGTGCAACCTGACATTGATGCGAACGTTGCAGCGCCTGCGAGGCATTTCATTGTCCAATCCTCTTCGCCTTCTGATGTAGGCTGAATTACAGGCGTGCCTCCTACTCTCTTCGTCGCCTCGGCTATCATATGAACGACGTGTTCAGCGAGAATTTCCAAAGTGAACATGAAGTTTGGACTGGCGGACGATTGGAGAGGTCCTGGCCAGAACATGTTTGGAAAGCCTCTCGTAGTGACTCCATGCAATGTGGACACCCCTCGCTCGTATCTCTGATCGAGCGTCTCGCCTGCGCTCCCGATGCATTCAATGCCGGCTCTCTGTGGAGGGGAGCCAATACCGGGCGAAGCATATCCAGTAGCCACGACGAGAACATCAAGCTCATGCTCATGTCCTTTGTATAGGACGCCATTCGATGTAATACGATCAACGCCTTCACCATTGGTGTCGACTAGGGTCACATTGGACCTGTTGAAAGCTGGAAGATAGTCGTCATGGAAACACGGCCTCTTACACCACGTATTGTACCAAGGCTGCAGCGAGCTTGCAGTGGTCTGATCCTTGACGGTCTTGGCGGCCCGGCTTCTCACCCGATTCATGTGCTCGATGTCTAGTGCGTGCATTTTGGCGACATGACTGCCAACGTTCTCCATCGTGACATTGTAGGATGGACCTCCTATTAAGGCCGAGAAGGTCGGTAGACGAGTCCAGCCGTCGTTGACTAAATCTGTCTCAGGCTTTTGATCTGCATTTGTGACAAACTTGAAGAAGTTCATGCTTCGATCTCTTTGCCATCCGGGTTTGGAGGCAATCTCCGATCTCCAGATAGCTGGATCAGTTTCTCGATTATCTCGAACAGCAACTGAAGACGGCGTCCTTTGGAACACGTACAGATGCTTCGCCCATCTAGCAAGTTGAGGGACAGCTTGTACAGCTGTCGCACCGGTGCCAATGATGCCAACACGCTTATCCTGGAGCTTCGTCATGTCCGGCAACGCGGAGCTGCCGCCAGTGATGTCGTGATTCCAGCGAGCGGTGTGGAACATGCTGCCTCTGAACTCATCTGTGCCGGGCAAATCTGGTACTTTCGCACTGGCGAGAAGTCCGTTGGCAAGATACACGAAGTCGGCAGTCATATCAATCGAGCAAGAGCTGCCACCTTTCGGCTTTTGTTCCAGCTGAAGCTTCCAGCATCGTCTTTCGGCATCCCAATGCATTCGTTTCACCGAGGACTGGAACATGGCAGTTTTGATAAGGCCGTACTTCTCACAAATTCGCTCAGCATATTCACGGAGCTCGTCACCACTAGCATATTTGTGCTTTGGCATGTACTCCATTTCTTCGAGAAGTGGCATATAAATGTAGGCCTCCACGTCACACATAAGTCCTGGGTATCGATTCCAGTACCTAGATTGAAGAAAGAGGCGTTAGTACATATTTGAGACACTTCACAATCATGTGCTGAGCCAGAAGCGCGGTCCACGATGCAGGGGGTACAGCACTGTCTAGATGACAGAGCTCAGAGCCAAGTGAAGGCCTGCATCCTCACAGCAAGAGACAGAAGTTTGAGAGAAAGGACGCTGAGTAGCTCACCAAGTTCCACCGACCCCTCCAGCCGGATCAACAATCAGTATGTCCTCCACATCGAAACCGGCCTTGATGAGGTTTACTGCGAATAAGATGCCACCGAATCCAGCTCCGACGATGACAAACTTGCGGTGACCGCCATCCGAGACTACTTGCTGGATTGGAGTTCCAGATGCTATCCAAGGGTCCTCTAGTAGATAGCCCAGCTTTGCTGATTGCTTCGGGTCCAAGTACTGTTTTGAACCTTTCCCCAGGCGCTTGTCTCGTTCTTGGGCATATCTTTCCGTATAGTCGACTCCATTGCTGATTTGAGGCCCGTTCACATCGCCAGCTGGGATGTTCGCCCCAACTTTCTCCACAGTTGTCGACATGGTGTATTAGCAAAGTACGCAATTTTCAGAATCGGACCAGGCTACGACATGAGGCTCGAATTCGTGCCGGATGGCTTGAAGCATCTGCTGTTGGGCCAGGGTGAAGAGCCAGAGGTCAGGAAGCAGCAAAGATATGCAATGGCAAGGAGGACCAGTTGGGCCAATGTGCTGCTCCCACGGATCCGAGGGCTTGTCGTTTCCATCTCGAACCATTGCATGCGAGCAGTGCTCTCTTTAAGAAGGCTCCGCACCATAGTGATGTTCCGTGGATCAGCATTTTAGTACCTCGCGTCTGATACGAGGTGATGGTGGTGTAACCTAAAATCAAGGTCATTTCTGCAGCAGTCCGCCTAGAAGACATTAATCGTCGAATAGTCGCCACGAGCGTGAAGAAAAGCGTATCCACTTGGAGATTTCAAGATGTTCCGAATGCAGGACAAAACTTCATACTCCGCACTTGCATGTTGTGCATACTGACATCCTTGGCGTGGCGGAATGCGGCTGCCATCTGACTTTCGGGCCCTACTCAGCAATCCTTGCAAAGATATAACTCAGAGCATGGTGAAGCTCACTCGAAACGCGCTGTTGCGCGATGTCATTAATATTGATATCGATGAAGTCCTGCCACTTGCTTCTAAGACTCGAAGTGTAGAAATTCGAAGATGTCAGCGGGTTTCGGCGATGCGTTCTGCCGAGGTGGAAATTTATGCACAACTGTAAACTCTGCATAAATACTCCAAGAGGGCCACTTTTAACAGTCGTAGCAAAAAGACGACTCCTCTTCAACGTGACATGTTAGCAAATATGATTGGCAGCAATATTATCGTGTAATGAAACGGCTCTGAGTTCATTGAGAAACACGGAGCTCTTGTCTGTAATGCAGCAAGCATAATCTATGGTCAAGGGCAGAGCTGTTCGGTACGATGAACTGAAATATCTCCCATCCGAGCAGCGTGGTCGTAGAGAATTGTGTCACATTGCTACCAGTTTTCAGGACGACTCTCCTGGCCCAGACGCTCAGTAGATCGCTGTTGGTTTCCATCCCACTTTCCTGACCCTGATGACTGTGAACGCGATGAGAGCCACGACGTAGCAGAGCCCAGTGAACAGAGCCACTCCCCAGAAAGCACCATCACAAGCCTCGATAAGTGCGCCAGCGATGGGAATACCGGTCAGAGTGCCGACTGCTACAAAGACGTAGCAGGTGGAATAGTAGCGACCATACTCCTCGGTCTTGCACAGCATGCCTACGCAGACGGGCGTCAAGCTGATGTTGCTGCCACTGCCGAAGCCAAAGAGTATACAGTATATGATAGTCAAGCCGAGGACGGCAGTCTTGCTGCCTTCAGCATTCTCAGATGAAGACAGGACAGTGGCCGGCAGCCACAGTGCCATTGTTGAGATCATGCAAAGAGACAGAGAAGCGAGCATAGCATTGAATCTCCCCACTTTGTCAGCAAGCAATCCTGGTAGCCATCTTCCAAGTGTAGAGCCTGCATTGAGAATGGCCACAATTTGATAGGCGAACGTGGTTGACATGGCTCCTGAGCTGAGGGAGTATGCTGTTACGTAAGAGATGGGAGCAAAAAGACCCCACTCCATGAAGAAAGTGCCAATTGTGACGAGCGCAAAATCGACCTTTCGAAGGATCCTGAAGTCTGGCATGATATTGGCGTCGGGCTTTGGTGGCAAGCGTGATCGTACCAGTAAATTGGTGACTACCAGGAGCACAAGGAAAATGAAGCCCTGCACACGTGTGGCCCAGCCCCAGCCAACCTTGGGAAATAGATTTTGCAGCATGAGAGGAAATATTACACCTCCCAGTGAGCCGCCTGCTGCAGCAAGCCCAGTAGCCGTTCCTCGCTTGACGTAAAAGAAGTGTCCGATGGCGGCAATGGTCGGGGTGAAGATAAGTGCCGTGCCCAGGCCTCCAAGTATGCCGAATACCAGAACGAAGTGCCAATATGCTGTGCAAACTCCGAGCAAGAACGTGCTCAGCAAAATGAGGATAGCGCCGGCAAACACCAGCCACCTGGGACCATACTGGTCAAAAACAGGTCCGATTATGAGGCCAGCGCCAAAGGCCAGGAAGACATAGATGCTAATGATCCATCCAATTGTGCTTTCGGTATAGCCACGAAGCTGGTTTTCGGCGAGGTAGCTTTGATAGACACCGATTGTATTCATGATGCCAAGCGCAGCGAGAAGACCGCAGAAGGAGCCAAACACCACGAGCCAGGCACGAAGGCCTCCTTCTGGGTACGTCTCTCCATGTGGTCCAACCGAGGATCTGGTCGTGGTCCTGGCAATCGAGTTGCGACGAGAGCCGGCTAGAGAGGCGGGAGCCTGAGCTTCATGGTTGGTATGGCTTTTCTCCTGCTGAGAGAAGACTGTCTCATCTGCAACACTTTCAACCGGCGATGAGTCCAGGGACGAAGACGCGCGTGAACCTGAAGGCTCGCATTGTTCCGTCTTTTCGAATCTTGGAGGAAATGAAGTAGTCGTAGCGGCAAGCGATTCGTCGCTCTCGCGTTGATGTAGTCCTGGCTTGCTGCCTTTGGGTTGCGCGCTCATGCGCTCTCGTTGCTGTATACTATGTTGTCCTATGCGATTGTGCTGTAGAAAGCAGCGCTTGGAATGCAAGAGTCGAAGGCAAATTTTCCTACCATGTGGGAACCAAAGAATAAATACATACTAGACTCACCGCCCGGACCCCACCTTTCGGCGCCCTACTTTCACATCACGATGTACCTTTCCCTAGCACGCTATTTTCTTTGACACATCTCGCGTTCTTTCGCCCTTGGAGGTAAGCCGATTTGCCGTGCTCAATGTCTTGGCCTAGCGCCATCGCGCGCTGCCCTCCGGCGGGATGTCTTGCTGGACTCCGATGCGCGGAGGTCTGCGACGCTGTACATTGTAATGATGCTTGCGCCATATCGGACTTTGATGAGTGCTTAAGAACTTGTGATGGAGAGGATATGATTCCACGATAAGATGCTGGTGATGTATTTGGTGAAGTCTACACTCTACAGCCACGTGAGAAGCAAGGATCAGTAGATAACCTTAACTGAATGCCCCCTTTCGCCTTCCCTCCTTCACACTGCCTCCCTTCTTCCCGAAGTCACTTCTTCTGCATGCTCCGCATCGATCTCGTCGAAGGGCAAGACGAAGTCACCGCCGGGGGGACAGCGCTCTGATCATGGACTCAGGCCTGAGAAACTCCTCCAGATGCTGCTTCAGCCAGGCTTCTTCTCCCTCCAGGAATCCGTCCTTTCCAATTCTCGCAGCATAATGGTCCAGAGACTTCACGTTCCTTGGTAGTACATCCACCATCACATTGCTGACGAAGCTCTTGATCTTGTCAAAAGTCTCATATGAAGACAGGAGGGCTCGATAGATATGGCTCTTTGAGGAGAATCGGTGATCCGAGAGCGCTTCGTCGCCTGCACAGACTTCTTTCAAGAAATGGCAGTACTCCGCACGATACCTGGCGAAATCTTCTGGCATCATGTCGTGCAAGGCCCCGGCCTCTGCCGGCCACATGAAATCGTCATTCCACTGGGAAAGCAACGTCAGCGAATTCAGCGACAAAAGGCAAGTGCCATGGCTATAAGATATTGGGTGTACTCACATCTGCAGCGAGCCAATGAGGTACACAGCTCCTGAAACGCGGTGTTGTTAGTGAGCAGCCCGAGCATTCTTCGCATGTTTGCAGCTTACCACGCAATTTGTCTAGGGATTGCCTCTGTGCAGTCGAAATCAATAAGTCCAACGATGTTGTGGTCCTCATCGACAAGCATATTCTGAGGATTGAAATCCGACTGCATCAAAGCAAACTCCGGCTCGGTGGTCTCAAGACATGCTACCTCCAAGAACGCATCCTGCATCAATTTCCACAGTGTATGGTATCCGGCAACCACATCAGGCATGTTCTTTGACTCGACAGACACGTTGCACGCGTCTTGAAGGCTTTTCGCAATGGCACGATCCTCGTGATACTTTCTCAGCTTCTCGCACACGAAATCTGCGTGCGCCTTCCTGGTGGCTATGAGCTCTGCTAGGGAGCGGTCGACACGGAGACCAGAGAAACCTCGATTTATCGTGAATATGTTGGCATCTGTGAGTCGCAATGCTTCGTCTATGACTGGATTCTTGGCCTCTCCGTCCGGAAAACTGAGCGCACCAAATGTGTCGAACTGTAACCAGTTGAATCTTACCACATGCCGGGACAGCTGCCTGAGCACTTTCAGCCTCCGCTCGTGGACTTTGGCGGGATCGTCACCGTTCGCTGGCCATGTCTTGTTCAGTGGTGTGCCGTTGATATAAGACATGAGAATATACGGCGCACCAATCGCATTTTCCATCGAAGTATCGAAAGACACCAGCTCCGGAATTGGCAGATCTGTCTTCCGGCGAATCCATTCCATTCCCAGAGCCGTATCACGAAGAAGCTTGGCATCGATCTCATTCCATCGTGGAGGAAAGCCACAAGCGGGTACTCTGACGTTGAGTCGCTCCTGAGAGTCTGACTCGAGAATGTACGACTGATTGAAGGCTCCTCGTGGTTTCTTGATCACGCGCCACTCAGAACCCGAGCCATTTGTGGACTTGGACGCAGCGACATCCTTTAGCAGCTTCATGAGCTTGCTCTCGCTGATGTCTCGGACCGGGCCCCAGTACTCGTCTTCCTCGACTTCAACCTGATCAGCCTGTGTCTCCGCTGTCGCTCCTGGAGATGCATCAGGGCCGGCCCCAACCACATCCATGCTCTCCGTCCTTTGCTGCGCCTCCACAGCTGCCGTAGGAGAAGTTGGAGTGATCGAAGCGCTTCTTTCCGTGGGTTGGTGCAGATTTGAGGAATCCTCCTCTCTGTCTCTATATGCTAATCCAGGCTCCCTCGAAATCGGTTCGGCTATGCTGCTCGGTGCAGTCTGAGTAGGCCTCGACTCACTTCGCGAGTGGAGGAGACCCCGAGTCTTTTGGAAAACCCGCTTGGCCCTGTCGCGTATGGGCATCGTGTTAGCTTGTGAGCTGTGCTGAGTGTGCGTCAGGCGATGTGTTACAGAAAGAGCCCGGAGTGGGGCGGCCTTATATGAAGCTCTGGTGGGTGCATTTCACCTTCGTGAAGGCATAAGGTCCCTCAGCTGCCCGCGACATGTGACCGTTTGCTCTTGTTACGAGTGACGCTGGCGACATCATAACATCAGTGAATGCGGGATTTTGACGTATGCAATGATGTATAGAAAGTGGTGGCGAGATGTGTATTCACCACCAACGGCTGCGGGATCGATTGAGTATTTAATGCGCCATCGTTCCACAGACCTTTCTCTTACGATCACCAACATAGGCAAGATCTCTCGCCAGCACAGCGCCCTTGCACAATCCAACAAATAATCACGAACCTCGCCACCAAACACAAAGTCATCACTGCGATCACCGCAATATCATGGGACAACAGTTTGTTGAAGAAGGAAATCCTCCATCCGGGACATGTTGGCCATGGTAAGTCAATCTTGATCGGGCACTCATTTCAAGCACTAACCATGTCCTAGTCGAAAGTGCAAGCCCGACGACGGCTTCAAATGCTTCTTTCGCGGCCATCTCGGCTGTTGCGAAGAGCTCAATTATGCCGGCCACAAATGTGGAATGCTCTTCACAATGGAAAGAGGCTGTATGTACCACCCATATGGGCTCGGCTATAACAAGGACATCAAGGCGACTAAAGACCCCTTCAAGCCTCGCGGTGAGGTGTTCCGCATGCCTGAATACAACCATGATCAAAAAGCACTGGGGATCGATCCCAAGGCTCCTAGAAGCCGAAATTTCTTTGAACGAACGGACTTCGCCAAGAAGATGAGGCAGCTCCAGCGCCAGCGAGCAGAGAAGGAGAAAGCTGCCGTCAAAGAGCCTGCAGAGCCTTCGCCACCTGCAGTCATCGAAGACGCTCCAGAGCAGTGCGCCACCAAAGCACCTGTTACGGACTCTCCAGCAGCAGTGGCGCCTATCAAAACGGAGCCAACCTCATCACCATCTGCGGACCAACAGGCACAGAGCGATCTCTCGGGAAGCAGCAGCAGCAAACGACGAGCAAGCGCCAGTCCTAGATCTCGCAAAGAGTCATACTCGACGCTTGCTTGTGGTGCTGAGACAATCAGCGTGCCGCTAGCAAGCAATATGGTTCGTGGACATTGAAGCCCCAACCTCAGCCCTAGCCACAGTAATAATTGTCGCCCGGGCTGGATTTCAGGACGCCGATGTAGCGCGGACCGGAAAGTAACAGCTTCGTGGCCATAACGAGCAAGCAACAATTTCCTCAAGATCAGATCGGAGTTGCGTCGGGGCACATAGGTGTGCGGGAACCTGAAGGGGGAGCAGAGTGTTGGCGTTGACAGATCGAAAGTGCCATTGAGAAGTCCTTCAAGACTGACAACCAGAATTTGTGGCTCAATGCCGACTACTATATATAACATTCCAATTCAGTCAGCTTCATTTCACGGTTCTCGCCTCTATCTGGGAAGCAAAGTGCTTGGTTGTTGATTTGATGCGGAAATATCTGCCCGTAGCTAAAGTTGAGCATGCTGAATTCGAGCCAGAGATCTCACCACGCCACAGTCCTGACCTCCCCAGTCTCATCATCCATCTCCGTATGTGTACCAGATTCTGTCGTTCCCTTCTCTAATAGCGTGAGACGGACAGCATTATTCGCTCCATCTTCCGTCTTGCCAGGCTCTCGACCACCCCCTTGGCCAAAGTTATTCAGAGCAGTAGCCTAGATTCAATCAGTCTCACCCCTCAACATCAAAGAGCATAATTCCACTTACCCTAAATCCAGGCGAACAAGCATTAATCAGTATACCAGGATAGCTATAATGATAATACAGCATAATCATATTCAACGCCGCCTTACTCGAAGCATAAGCCGGCCGATTCTTCAATCCAGCCGGCATCTTCGTAGCACGATCTAAACTTCACAGACCCGTCGACATGAAGATTATCCTCGGATTCTCTGCTTTCTGCAATAGCGGAATGAATTCTTCGGCTGTTTGTGCAGCTCCTGCGGCGTTTGTATGGAAAGTTTCCATCAATAGGTCTGAGATGGGGATTTTGCCGAGTCTGTCTTTGTCGAGTGCTATGCCGGCGTTGACGTGGAGGACGTCGAGGCGACCGAATTTCTTGAGGACGGTTTTTGCTGCGGCGGCAATTGAGGCGTTGTTTGTGACTTCGATTGGGAGGAATTCGACGTCCGGGTAGCCTTGGGTTTGGAGGTCTGCAACTGCTGCTTCGCCTTTTGAGGGTGTTCGAGCTCCGATTAAGATGTGAAATCGGTTCTTGTGTTCGCGGAGTAGCTTCTTTGCGATCTCGAAGCCAAGGCCTGTGTTTCCCCCAGTGATGAGGACGATCTCTTTATCGTTTGCTGCCATGTTCGCTGTGCTGTTATTGAAGTTGTTTTGAGCTTGAAGAGCGGAATCACGACGTGTTTCTCGAGATGCAGAATGAGAACAAACCTCTTTATGTACATATGGACTTACAATGTGCTACTGCCCTGCCGGCCGACTCATACGAGGTATCTCCGTGAATGTGATTCTCAGTGTGAGGGAAGAGGGTCGTTCTCCTCAGCTCGACAGCGCAAGAAGCTCTCTATATGACCCATAGAGCGGACAGAAGCACAAATAAATGTCGTCGATGGAAGCTGATGTGTTCTGCGTATGCCAGTTTCAGCGATAGCTGCCAGCATTTTCCCAGCCATTGGCGGGCTTAACGAGACATTCTTCTCCGGATCATCGCACAAACCTGATGTACGACTACGTCAGCAACGGCCAGCTCATTGATACAAGAATCGCCTCGATCCCCTTGTGCACCACCATCTGCTTGCTGTGGGTGCCTGCTTTGCGGTCGGACAGTGCGAGGTGGTGGCAGTGTACAAGGAGAAGAAACGTGCTTGCGCAGAGAAAATCAAGGCCGAAAAGCGTTCCAGGTTTTGGGGTGGCTTGAACGCGCATAATAGGCGAGGATGTTCTCCAGCTTAGACCAGCGTGTGCACATGGCGTGTGGCGCGAGCTGAAGTCTGATTGATGATGAAGTTCGTGGAGATCGTGAAGACAATTACTCTCACAAGCAATTACAGTAGGGCACGAGTGTGCAGAGTGGAGGGGAGTGATAGAAAAAGGGTGAGGAAGGTTCTAGATATACTATTAATGCTGCCGTCGCCAAGAAAGGGCATTGAATGCATGGTACGGCAATAAAGCAGATTGTCGATGCCAATGGATCAGTGAACCTAGCGAGCTGTCCCGCCCAAATACGCAAGCGCAACCTGTTAATCACAGCGCCTCGCGTTGGCTGTGCAGCGCCAGCACGGTATGATTAGACGTGCACATGTACATCATTTCTCCCACCACTCCCACCACGCTCCTTATCTTTTCCTCCCTTTCACTTCAGCATTCGAAATACCATTTTGTTAAGCTCGCCCGACCCAGGCGATCGCGCCAGGCCCAGCTGTCAACATCCCGGATATTAAGCCAAGGGTACAACACAGCAAGGAGCTCGGCAGAAGCTCACTGCCAGCTCCAACCTTTTGTCCGCTACAATTCCATACTCCGTAGCCACCGCCAGCATGTTGGAGGGTACCGCAGGACGGGAGCAAGAGCTCAAGACCCAAGGCGTGGTGGAGGCTGCCCAGGACCCGGACAGCAAGGTCGATGCCGCCGACGCGGAGAAGGCCATTGTGGATAATGCTCGCGCTGCGGGAGCTGCAGCCTTCGAATTCGACCCCAATGCGAGCCCAGAAGAGAAGGCGCGACAGGCGCGAGAGGTAGGGTCGAAACATGAAACCGACAACGTATCCAGCACAGCTAACAAAATGGGCGCACAGGCAGCAGGCCCAACATTTCACAGAAAGCACCAGGTAGCAGCATTGGTCACAGACGCCGACGACGGCAACGATGCTGGCTACGATCTGCCGCCGCCGACCACACAGGGCGCTGTTGCCCCTCCGACGCCCACCACCGATGCGAATGGCCATGTTGTTAAGGGACCTGATGATGATTACTCCCAAGTTGGCTGGGCACCTAGATTTGGAAATCCTGCCGATAAGGAGGATATGCTCCCACAAGATCACCAGACATTTCTCGAAGGTAAAATCGACGACAAGTTCTTTGGTGATTGGTACCATAATGCCGCTCTCATCATCTTTGCCTGCCTCACATCCTGGACTATCGCTGTCCTGGGAGGTGGCTTAGGCTGGATTTTCATTCTCATGACAGCTTGCAGCACATACTATCGAACCTCGATCCGACGTGTCCGAAGAAATGTGAGAAGCGAAGTCAGAGCAGAGATTGAAAAGAACAGGCTGGAGACGGACGTGGAAACACTTGGATGGATGAACAATTTCATGTCCAAGTTCTGGCCCATCTATGCGCCCATCCTATGCAAATCGATTATTGCGTCGGTCGACCAGGTTCTTAGCACGTCCACACCCGCTTTCCTCGACAGCATGCGAATGAAGTCCTTCACGCTCGGCACTCAACCTCCGCGATTCGAGCATGTCAAGACCTATCCAAGAGCAGAGGACGATTTGGTGATCATGGATTGGAAATTCAGCTTCACACCGAATGATACGACCGACTTGACTGCAAGGCAAATCAAGCTCAAGATCAATCCCAAGGTCGTGCTTGAGATTCGAGTTGGCAAAGCTATGATCTCGAAAGGCTTGGACGTGATTGTTGAGGATATGGCTTGCTCTGGCATCATGCGTGTCAAAATGAAGCTTATGCTCGACTATCCGTTTGTGGAACGCGTAGAGATTTGCTTCCTCGAAAGACCACACATCGACTACGTGTGCAAGCCGCTCGGTGGTGATACCTTAGGTTTCGACATCAACTTCATCCCAGGTCTCGAGACTTTCATTCGAGAGCAGATTCACGCAAATCTGGGACCGATGATGTACGCTCCGAATGTCTTCCCGATCGAGCTCGCGAAGATGTTGGCAGGCTCCGCTGTCGACCAGGCTATTGGTGTTTTGCAGATCAACTTTCACGGAGCGCATGGCTTGAAGAACCCAGACAAGTTCTCTGGCACTCCAGATCCATATGCGACAGTTTCGATCAACAATCGTGAAGTTCTTGCCAAGACCAAGACAGTGCACGAGAATGCCAACCCAAGATGGAACGAGACTGTCAACATCATTCTCACTAGCTTGCGAGATCCACTTACTATTGCACTGTTCGACTACAATGAATACCGCAAGGACAAGGAGCTCGGTGTGGCATCATTCAACCTGGAACAGCTCGAGAAGGACCACGACTTCGAGAACCAAAATCTTGAAGTCATCGTGAACGGTCGTCCACGTGGCCAGGTTCAGTGCGATATCCGCTTCTTCCCGGTGCTCGAGGGCCAGAAGCTTGCAGATGGTAAAGTCACAGAACCGCCGGACATGACCACCGGAATTGCCAAGTTCACTGTCGTTCAAGCAAAGGATCTAGATGGCAGCAAGTCCATGATTGGAGCGCTGAACCCATATGCTGTCCTCTTACTTAATGGGAAGGAGGTGCAGATATCGCGGAAGCTGAAACGGACAAATAACCCCGTCTGGGACAATGCCACGAAGGAAATGCTCATTACTGATCGTAAGAAGGCCAGACTGGGTTTGGTGATCAAGGACGACCGTGATCTGGCAACAGATCCAATCATTGGGTCCTACCAGATCAAGCTTACCGACCTGTACGATTTGACGAAGAAGGGACAGGAATGGTTCAACCTGTCTGGCACCAAGAGTGGTCGTGCTCAGATGAAGATAGAGTGGAAGCCTGTCGCCTTGAAGGGCTCTGCCGCTGGCAATGGCTACGTTGACCCGATTGGTGTCATGCGTTTCCACTTCCAGTCTGCGAAGGACTTGAAAAACTTCGAGACTGTCGGCAAATCCGATCCTTATGCAAGAGTCATGCTATCTGGCATCCAAAAAGGCAGGACCGTGACGTTCAAGAACAACCTTAATCCCGAATGGGATGAAGTGTTTTACGTGCCGGTGCACTCAACACGCGAACAGCTCGTTGTTGAGGTCATGGACGAGGAGAATCTTGGCAGAGATCGCACTCTGGGTCAGATCGAAATTGCTGCTGCCGACTACATTCACCAGACTGAGACCGGCGAGTATGCAGTGCACGACTCGAAGCATGATGTGATAACCTCGCAATTGCGCATCGGTCACGGCGCGCCGAAAGGTACACTCAACTTTACTGTCGCCTTTTACCCGACCTTGAACGTTGTCGATCCTGAAGAAGATGATGAAGAGAAGAAGGCGGAGGCCGAAGCGGAGGCAGAGGCTGCTGGACGTGTGAGTGCTGACGGCTCTCGCAAGAGCGTTGAAGGAGTGAACGGAACAGCCACGCCAACTAGGCCACAGCGGAGCGGCACTGTTGGTACTATCAGCAGTCTGCGACCAGGCTCTACAAACAGCAAGTCCGAGGAGGCAGAGATGCGCAGAGCACTTGCCGAAGGCGAGAAAGAGCAGACCGAGACAGCAGAGGTTGCTGTACCGGAAGTCCCCAAGATTCGACTGGGTGCAGAGGATCTGGTTCAATATGGTAAGCAGATGTGCTTTCATTTCTCGACGCTTACAGCAAGTTGACATTATCTAGAATCCGGTCTGGTCGTCTTCACAATCCACGAGGGAGAGCTTGCACACACTGGCAGCTATCTGCAAGTGCTCATGGATGACATGAAATACCCTGCGTGGCAGAGCGCAAAGACGAAGAGTAGAACGCACACCTTCAACGAAACTGGTGACGCCATGATCCGAGAGTTGGACTTGTCACGCATAACATTGCGCATTGTCTCTGATACTGAGATCAAGGACGACAAGGACGACGACATCAAGGCCAAGCTCTCCGGAAGCACACTGGAGACTCTCAAACGCTGCTTGTACACCCCTACTGTGATCACCATCAAAGATCCACACGGCCACTCCAACAACATCAAAGTCTCGATGCGATACTTGCCCGTCAAGATGCAGCTCGACCCGAGCGAGTCCTTCAACAACCAGGGCAACCTGCGCGTGGAAGTGCTCGATGCTTCTGACCTGCCCGCTGCCGATCGCAATGGCTACTCTGATCCTTTCTGCCGCTTCGTGTTGGACGGCAAGGAGGTCTACAAGACTAACAAGCAGAAGAAGACTCTGCACCCATCTTGGAACGAGTTCTTTGAAGTGCCGGTTCGTAGCCGAACAGCAGCCAAGTTTGAGGTCAATGTATACGACTGGGACTTTGGTGACAAGGCAGACTTCCTCGGAGCTGCAGCCATCAATTTGGATATCCTCGAACCCTTCCAGGCTCAAGAAGTCATCTTGAATCTCGACGGTAAGAGCGGCGCGATTCGTCTCAAGATGCTTTTCAAGCCGGACTACATCACTCGCTCTCGACAAGGATCTTCGACGTTCAGCGGTACTTTCGCAGCGCCTGGCAAGATCATCGGAGCTCCAGTCAAGGGTGTTGGCAAGGTCGGTACAGGCATATTCAAAGGTGCCACATTCGTCGGACGTGGCTTCAAGCGAAGAACAGTCAGCGGTGCTGCGGAAGGCGCACCCGATGACGCGAATGCCGAGTTGCGGCCTACAAGCATGGAGTCAGCAGATGGGAGCAGTAGGCCTGGCACAGCTGCGAATGGCTACGCGCACGGCAACTCAATCGATGGCATCGCAGGAAAGGAATCGCTGCAGACGCCTAGGACGCCTCATCAGCGAACGCCTTCCATGAGCCAAGCCAATCTAAGCCCCGGCGGCGAGATCGGCACAGCCAACATTAGCATCCTTAGCGCGAGTGGCTACCCTGAGGACGTCAAGCTGGAAATTCATGTCCACCAAGGCAACAAGGAAGTGCTCAAGACGAAAGCTATCAAGGCCAAGACTGGCTCCGCAGAATGGGAAGACGAGCAGAAGCGGCTTGAATGCAACGCCGCGGCACCACTTAAGCTCACTGTGAAGAATGACAAGACTTTCAAGGACGAAGTGCTGGGAGAGAGCACTTTCTACGTCAATGACCAGGCTGGCGGCGGCGAGCGACAAATTCAGTGTGGCGAAGGCATAGTCACGATTCGCACTTCGTTCCAAGCCGCTGAGGCCGGTAGCCTGGCTCCAAGCCAGTCGCCGGGAGGCAAACACAAAGGCTTCGGGCGACTGATGAGCCGACGAGAGCGCAGCGTCACTCCGTCCAATTAGGACCAGGACGAGCCAAAGCTGAAGCGTTCAGGCACACACAAATTGAAGGAGCGCGCAAAGACGTTGCTGCGCCGCCCAAGCAAAGGATCTTCGCTTCGAAGAGACTCAAGCCAGTTCAGCTTAGTATCTGCCGCGACAATGCCTCCGCTCCCTACGGAGTGGAGAGACAAGCGACGCGATTCTGCAGTGAGCAGCGACAATTCGACATTGAGATTTGATGACCTTGGACCAAAAGGGGAAAGAAGGGTTTCTTTTGCTGATACTGAGAATGGATCAGCTGATACATAATGTTCTTGTTACATGTGCTGCGTGCAAGCAGGCGCGGCCTAGGGAAAGTCTTGATTTGAAGGAAAGGGGCGAGATGGGACCTGTGAGATACCACTATGCGCGTATAAAGCGACAGTTTCTTCTTGATAGCCTTTTTCCATTAATGTTTCTGCTTCACGTGAACGCCAAGAGTGTTTCTCCGGTTGCCGACTGTGGGGAGCAGCTCGAACATTCGGGAAGCTCTCGAGCTGGGATCATCACGAAACTACAACACAGTTTGAATTTGCAGCCTTCCACTTCACTTGACAGTGCTTAATACAACTTTCAGTCGCTGTTCAACGATCGACACAAATTGACTTTGAATCATATCGACCAATATGGCAGACGCGCTCAAGGCGGAGGGCAACAAGCTATTCGCAGCGAAGGACTTTGAGGGCGCAGCGTAAGTAAACATCCACATATGCAAAATATCAATGTTTTGCCTGGTCATGCTAATTACTTCTAACAGCCAGAAGTTCTCGCAAGCCATCGAAGCCGATCCGAACAACCACGTCCTCTACTCGAATCGATCAGGCGCATATGCCTCACTCAAACAGTATGACTTGGCTCTCGAAGATGCGACCAAGACAACAGAAATCAAGCCTGACTGGAGCAAGGGCTGGGGTCGTAAGGGAGCAGCGCTGCATGGAACTGGAGATCTGATGGGCGCTGTCCAGGCATTTGACGAGGCACTGAAGCTGGATCCAAACAACGCTCAGGCAAAGTCTGGCCGTGCAGCAGCTGAACGTGCAATCGAGCAAGAGGCGAGGAACGACGGCATTGACCCCAGCGGAGGACTGGGCAACATGTTCAACGACCCAAAGCTGTTCGAAAAGCTGTCAAAGAACCCCAAGACCTCACATCTGCTCAGCGATTCCGCCTTCATGACCAAATTGCAGAACCTGAAGAACAACCCACAAGGCATGCAGCAGGAGATGTTCTCTGACCCACGCTTCCTGCAAGTCATGGGCGTGCTTCTTGGCGTGGACATGCAGATGAACCCAACAGACGACGCAGACCGCGATGCAGCCAAGTTCCAGGCTGAGCACGATGCGAAGGAAGAGGATGTCGAGATGCCAGACGTGCGACCACAGTCATCGAAGCAGGAGCAGCCGAAGAAAGCTCCAGAGCCAGAACCGGAGCCGGAGCCAGAGGATGAAGAGGCTATTGAGAAAAAGAAGCAGAAAGAGGCTGCCGACAAGGAGAAGGCGCTGGGTACCGAGAAGTACAAGAAGAGACAGTTGGACGAGGCAATTGCACACTACACAAAGGCTTGGGAGACATACAAGGACATCACCTACCTCACCAACCTTGGTGCTGCCAATTTCGAGAAGGGCGACTACGATGCATGTATCGAGGCATGCCAGAAGGCGGTTGAGCATGGTCGTGAAGTATTTGCCGACTTCAAGATTATTGCCAAGGCTTATGGCCGTATTGGCTCTGCCTACGAAAAGAAGGCAGACCTTGCCAATGCTGTCGAATTCTACCAGCGCTCTCTCACCGAACACCGAACACCGGATATCCTTACCAAGCTGCGAGCTGCGGAGAAGGCGAAGATCAAGGCCGAGAAAGATGCCTACATCGACCCACAGAAAGCTGAAGAAGCACGAGAGCTTGGCAACCAGAAGTTCAAGGAGACTGACTGGCCGGCTGCTGTGGAAGCTTATACCGAGATGATCAAGCGTGCTCCAGAAGATCCACGAGGTTACTCAAACCGCGCAGCATGTCTCATCAAGCTCCTCACATTCCCAAGCGCTGTTCAGGACTGCGACGAAGCCATCAAGCGCGATCCGAACTTTATTCGTGCCTACCTCCGCAAGGCACAGGCACTTTTCGCCATGAAGGAATACAACAAGTGTCTTGACGTCTGCGCCGAAGCAACCGCCCACGATGCTGATGGCAAGAATGCGCGCGAGATCGAGCAGCAAAGCCAAAAGGCCTTGGAAGCACAATTTTCTGCGCGGGAAGGCGAGACCGAGCAGCAAGCACAAGAGCGTATCCAGAGAGACCCAGACATCATGGCCATTTTGCAAGACCCAGTCATGCAGAGCATTCTGCAGCAAGCTAAAAATGATCCGGCGGCTCTGAACGACCACATGCGTAACCCAGCTATTCGCACAAACATCCAGAAGCTGATCGCTGCTGGTGTCATTAGGATGGGAAGATAGAGTGATGGAAGATATGCGAAGAGGGTTTGACGAAGGGAAGACGATCATCATGTGTATGTCTAATACAGCATAGCGACTATGGTTTCGGCGTCGACATAGCTGAGTGGGTATAATGTACAAAAGTCATGAACCGAAACTCCAAATAGCCCAGCCCCAGCTGCTATTCATCGTTATCCGCGCACCGGAATGGTTTGGCATCCACCCTTGATGGTCAGTCCAAGAAATCGACCGGTATCAGATGCATCGCTACATGGAGACTATGCGTTCATCAAGGCTGGATCTACTCAACAAGATGACCGGCTTCTGTTGTAGTTGAGTCTTAGGCGGTGTATGCTGTCTCTATACGATCTTGATTGTCGTGTTGCAACATTTGTTTGCATTGTCTCAGAGCTTGAAACAGCTTCTCACTCCTGGTAGCGTGACCAAGTCCCGTTGCCCACTTCTACGTGCTCACATTTTCATGTGATTGTGGAGTGGGCAGCAGGGTCTACGCGTGATGCATACCAGGGACAGCTTTCAAATACCGATCGAACACTCACAGCCATCGACAATCATTCTCGGCTCAATGGCTCAGTCTGTAAGTCGTTCATTTCGTGGACGCGTGGCTTTGGTAGACTCTACAGCAGCTCATTGATCAAGTCTGTTCACGGACTTGACAGAATGGCTTGGCGGTGGATCATACCTTGAGCTGCGGACGATTGTTTTGCTTCGTGAACGGACAGTCCCCCTTTCTTAAGCAATAATAGTGATCAGAGGTATGCCTGTTTACGCCTTGGCTACGCTCGAATCAGCCAGCACCCAAGCAAGCGGCTTTCAGCTGTTCACCTCATATTGTCATGTCTCCCCAAGCAATTGCTTACTCAGCCCAACATCTCACCACAGCCTGCACATTCCCATCACTCCCCATCTCAACATCACGCTCAGTCCACGCCCACGGGAACTCCTTTCGGCTCTGCTCAACGTACTCATGTCTCCTCTTGACATACTCCATCATCTTCTTATGAGAATTCTTATCAAAACTCCTCATCTCCGGAGCAGGATGTTCCAGTTCAAACTCATGTTCCGCAAGTCTCTCACAATCTTTGAACCTGCCCATCAGCCTTTCATAACATTCTCGGCTCCTCAACTTTCCATTTCGAAGTGTCTTGACCACATCCTCGCCCATGAATACGAAATTCAGGTACTTGATTCGGCGGAATTTGAGGAGAAGCGATAGCTCGATCGGCGCGAGAGTTGGGTACCAATCTTCTGTTCCAGAGTAAGGGAGGTAGAGATTGATTTGGTTGAGCTTCGGAAGATGTGAAGCGAGAAAGGCTGCGAAAGGTGTGATCAGGGTGAGGCCAGAGGAGTCCTTGTACTCAGGCTCTTCGGCGATTCCGAACCAAGCTGCACTGCTGTACTTGTCGTCAGTCTGTGTGGCGAACCCTCCGGTTGAGATCGTCGTGATAGCCTCCCGAGCTATGGTGGGGAGTTGCAATAGAAAACGCATAGAGGCAACACCGTCGGCGTCAAGAATGATGTTGCGCGTACTGAAGAAGAACTGCAGGGCCTCTTTGCGAAGCTGTCGATTGACCGTGAACAGACTGATGGGTACTGGGTACCAGGACTCCAAGTTGAACTGACGTTTGAGCTCGTTCTTGGTACCAGCGTCGCTTCCGTCTTCCTCGTCCGAGCTTTCGTCCTCGTCATCGCACTCAGACCACTCGTCCAAGAATGCTTCAAGATCGAATTCGATGGTATTGCTGCGACGGGAAGCTTGTGGACAAGCTTCTTTCTCCGACTGCGCTTCGCTTGCTGGGGCAGGAGCACCTGTTACAGAGTCTGCTATCGAATCTTTGCGCACAGCAGCAGGCTCCGGTGCCGTATAGCCAGGCGGAGGATATCTTTTGACAGGCTGCTCTGGAAAACGAAGTTCGTGAGCTTCAAAACAGAGCTCATCTTTGAAACTCGCGTATCTGAGCCAGATTGAGCTGGTGTCTGACCAGACGTAGTCGTAGATCCGGTCGCGCAGTTCGCGAGGGAGAGTGAGAAACGTCGATGGCATCTTCGCAGCGTGACGATAGTGGGTCTGAATGTTGTGTGGAGTTTGCGGAGTGCAGTGGTCTCTGTACCACGCTGGGTGTTGTGATACGCGTACCTCAACGAACCCAATTGGCTTGCGAACAAATGATCTGTGCTGCGAGAAGAGCCGAGGGTTGCGAGGGTCTTGTCTACGCCTATCCTTGTATCGCGAACCAGGATTCCCATACCGGCCAGCCCAGGTAAGGCATATCGTCAACATCAAGTGATCGGCATTTAGAACCAGACTTCCATCATCTCTGACTCTGGTCACCAAGTGGATCTTTCTGCTCCGTCACAGGCGGGGTCTCGTTCGCCGGCATTTCATGTCTGGACTCGACGCCAGCGAGTGCTTTGGTTGACCCATTTCGTGCCAATTCCACTTCAGTCTCGAGCTTTGCTGGAAGTTCCTGGGCCTCATTACCGTTGCCAAGCTCGCCCGTTGGCTGTTCTAATTCATGTTTCTGCGTTGAACCAGCATCAAGCATATTGGCTCGATCTATTTCGGAGCCATCCTTCTCAGCTATGAGGACATCGGCAGAAGATGCCTGGCTACTACGACGCTGCTTTCGTCGTCGAATCCAGAAGAACAGGACTGCCAAAGCAAGCAGAAGTCCAAGGCCTACTCCTAAGCCGACACCGAGACCAATTCTCAGAGCGCTTGAGCTGTTGCCGCCGTCTTGAGACCCCTCGCCCGGGCTTGTGGTTGTGGTTGTGCCTCCTGATGTTGTTAGGTCTGCGGTGTCGTTTGCAGTGCGACAAGTATAATCGCCGTGAACCACGCCGTTCCGATACAGATCGTCGAGCGAGGTGCAGGACATATCCTCAGTCGAGTTCACAGACAAGACTCCGCCGATTGTCTGCAGATTCGGAAAAGAGATATGCTCAAATGAGCCTTCAAGATCCACGGCACCGGTTATATTTCGTAGCGAATACCAGTTACTGAGATCCATCAGTTCTGTATTGTTGATAAGCTGTAATCCACCTCCGATGCTTTGCAGGGATGGGAGCAATATCGAAGTCATGTTGGAATTGCTGACGAATGACAGCGAGCCTTCCACTTGCTGCAGTAGCGGTGCACCATTGAATTGCTCGATGCCATTCGAATATAGTCCAAGAGACCCGTTCATCCGTTGCAGCGAAGGAATCGAAATTGACGAGCAGTTTCGTAAAGTGATGTTCTGAGCATATTGTAGGCGAGGTAGCTCAACCTCAATAGATCGGCTTGCTCCGATCGTCAGAGAGCCAGTGACATTGATAGGCTGGAAGCTGCAGGCTCGTCAGATATGGATTGTTGCTGATAGAGACCCTGTCGATGGTTTCGATGCCGAAGCCTTCCAAGCTGCTGATCTGCGTGTTGTCCAAGTTGAGCTCCTGTAGTTGGACAAGATCTCGGAGGATCGTAAAATTCTGCAAAGCTGGCAGCGCAGTCATTGACAGCTTTCCTATTGAGGTCAATTGTGGCATCGAAATGTTCGACAGAATGGTCAGAGCCTCCAGTTCAAGGTCATCCGTAATTTCTTGCAGACTGTTGGAGCTGATCTCCGTCATGGCGGTGACATTATTGGCGATGAAAGATCCTTCCACACGCTCAAGCCCATCAAATGCGAGAGCATTTTCGACGCCTGTAGCTATGGAGATATCGCCAGTAAACGTAGGACAGGCGGAAGCAAGACTTGATGCCGCATCTGCATTACTGACTGTAGTAGTAGATACGCTACACTGCGTCAAGACATCTGTGGGAGTCACGGTAGTCACAGTCGATGTTTCTGTTACAGTCTCAGCTCGTGCTCAAAAGTGGCCAGGCGACAACTTACGAGCTCTGATGGCTACGATGGACAAAGCGAGAACAAGCAATAGTCTGGCCATGGCTTGTCCTGGAAGCACAATTCACGCTCCTGTCCTGATGCATATGTTTATTATTTAGCAAGCATCGTTCAGTTTGTGCTCACATCAAAATTCTGGAAATGTTAGGGAGTGTCTCTCGTCCAAACCACCGGCTGCTGCCAGAGCGGCACAGCGGCGGTGGTCGACTCGGCAGCATGGGATTGACGACGCAGCTAGCTGCTCGCGAGTCGTCCGGTATCCAAGCAGAGCGGTTGAAGCGCAGAACCTACTTATTGGAAGGATTGGAAGGATGCCGTAGATGCTTGGCGTTCGCTTAAGGCGGAATTGGATCATTTCGGTCCTAAAATCAGTAGCGTTTATCCACCTTTGCTTGGCGCTGCCCATCTTCACTTCCCAGAGTTCTGTTCGCGTCTCTGAGTGACGCGCTGGAAAATTGAGATCCATGGCAGCACATTACAGGTGTCATTTTCGCGTAGACTGCGCGAGCCAGAGTAAAGTACACATTTCAGCAGGCTATCTGCCATAACCACAATTCATCGTTACAAGGAAACGCAAATGCCACGCCGGGTCCAATGTACAGTTCCTCATAGCCGCAGTTTCTGGTTCTAGCTTGTGATTACGCTTAGATAGCGAGGACAGCGGCACCACCTGCAGCAACGAGACCGAAGAAGCTCATCGCGAGGCTGGAGGCACCACCGGTGGAAGCTGCTGGAGAGCCCTCGTAAGTAGCGCTGGCAATTGGAGAAGTGGCCGAAGCAGTCGAGAGAGTTGATGGAACGTAGCCAGTTGGTGCGACCATGGTGACGTTGTGGTGGTAGCTAGTGACGCCAGTGCCCTGTGGTGGAGCAGAGTAGGGAGCAGTGACGGTGCAGCCACCTGGGCATGGGAGAGTGGCGTAGCCAGAGGTGGTCCAGGTCTGGTTGGCCCAGGTGAGGGTGGTCTTCTCTGGGCAGTAGGTGGTGTAAGCAGTAACGACCTTGGTGGTGTAGTGAGGAGCCTCAGTTGGGTATGGTGCCTTAGACTTGTAACCGGAGGCAGTTGGTGCAGTTGGGGTCTTGGACTCGCTGGAGCTGCTGCTGCTGCCGTAGCCCTCTGGCTTCTTGTAGTCTGGGTTGGAGATGCCGAATTGAGTAGTGTATTGGTATTGACCGGTGGCGTCGTCAATCAACTGAATGCCGTATCCTTGAGCGTTCTCAGTTGGCTCGAGGTCGTCTTTTGGAGTCCAGACGTAGCTGCCATCGTTCTCGGTCTTCTCGACAATTGGGTACTGTGGAACAGCGTTCTCGCTTGGGCCCTTGAGGAGGACAAGAGTGACGGTTCCCTGAGTGGTTGGCTCCCAGGTGATGGTGAAGCCCTCACCGACTGGAACAACCGAGTTGAGGCCTGGCTGGGAGATTGGGTTGCCCTGAAACATCAGAATTGTCAGCTGTCATGTGCAACATCGTGCTCGCGCGCGCAAGGAGGCGCGTCGCACAAGTCTTCCATATCGGGCGATATGCGCTTTCCTCGTACCTTTGGCTGATCACCAACTGGCTTGGTGTATGCCGCAGTGAGCGGGATCATGCAGGCAAGGCCCGCGGTGAAGAGGCTGAAGAGTGAGAAGTCGGACATTATTGCTGATTTCTTTCGCGAGAGCTCGGTGTGATTTCGATGGCGGTTATGGTCGCGCGGAGTGTATACTCGGTTCGAAGGAGTGTGAGTGGTTTGAATGAGTGAGTGGTTTGAATGAGTGACTGGTTTGAACGAAAGGACGTCTTCAAAGTGAAGACTGCGTTGACAACGATCTGAGAAGCAAGATTCGAAACTCTTACCGAGTGCAGAGGAAGTCTGTCATCTTATAGCGAACCGGGCTGGGCGGCTTGTAGGCAGGGGTAATGAGGCCATCCCATCGCACAAGGCATGGCGGCCGTTGGGAGCCATGAGGAGGCGCAAACCCAGACCAAATTGGGCGTACGGCTGCAAACGCCGTCCATACAGAGCGGCTCTATGGCGTGAGGTCAAATTTGCTGGAGGGAACGGGCTGACTCTGTCCGCTCGCTACTGTCTCCTGCTTGGCAGAAATCAAATTTCGGCAACGCGCTGGGAATAGACTTTCTCGAATTCGCTTCGTCGCGACACGTCCTGTCATTTCTGAAAATCAAATGTGCGAGGAACATCGCCGCAGAGGAAGCGCAAAGACCGAGACACGTCGAATTGTTATGAAGCAGTTATGGCAGGAAGAACTGGTTCGTCTCGAAAGTGGGCTATCTCCGCAATGATTTGATGTCCTCCACGTGAGGGAGATCGAGGGGCTGTTGTGTGACGGTTTCAGACTCGCCGCATGGTGTGTGATAGCGCAAGGGCGATAAGGAATACGAGATCATTCTTCTTCACGACCACATGGACCTTACTACTTCATCATTGTTCTTGCTGGACCTTTTGCTATGTACAGGACAAGTTCACCGGTGTCCACTCTCCCACACGCCAATACATTGCGATCGGCCTTTGCCTGACGTACGAAACCAAACATTTCCCGAAGACCGGGAGACAACGTGCCGAACGGCAACGAGGGTATCATCGAAGATAATCATCTCTTCCATCTCTTCATCATAATCATAAATTCGTCGACATCATAGCGATCGTGCTCTTGCCATGGAACGCCTTCAACGATTATGCGGCGCCTAATTGGAGCCACTAAGCAATGGACGATAGCGCGCGTCTGGTCGTTCTATGTCAGTATGAGACGCAGCAAAGCTATTACATGGGGTCTCACCTCTTTACCATCCGGACCTTGGCACTAGACCCGCATCTGTGAGGTTCTTGAAGTGCCATTCTGGTGCGGCCTCGTTCTTCCAGGTCCAGAAAATCCATCCTGCGGCCTTCTCATAAGCAGCTATCTGCGCGCCAATGAAGCCTTTGATGTTGTTCTTGTCTGTCTGACTAAGTCCTGCGACAGTACCGGTGGCCTTTCCAGCGCAGTTTCCGATATAAGAAGAGCCTTGGCCATTCTTGTTGAATGTGCCATCGTATCTGGCGCCAACATTGCGACCATTCAGCCACTTCGCGCAATCCGTCATGGCTCCTGACCACTCTCCGGCAATGGTCCACTTGTTGTTGGATGCCATCTGGCTGCCAAAATTGGTTGCGGTGTTGAGATGGTCTTGGTAGCTCATCTGAAGCTCGCCCGAGCTGAAGACCTCTACAGATATTATTAGTATGTACAAACCAATTAGAGAAAAGTACTGACCATAATGATGTGTATCTAGGAGTAGGTTCTGCATGCCTGCGCCCCATGAGTTCCACGATGTAACACCCATGAAGGCGTCATGGAATGTCACAGCAACAGGACTATTGCGCAGGTTTCCCCATCCATCATAGTAGAACTGGCGAACGACGTTCATGTCCAGGGATGGCCCCATTGGCTCGTTGAGCAGCTCTATTGCGGCTACTGCAGGGTGGTTGGCAAAATCATCTCGAATCTTGTTAAGAGCATTCTTCGTCTGGGTAACAGAGTTGCCCTGCGTCCAGCCTACTGCTCCAAGTTTCCCTGAATTGTCGAATCCATTCTGGCTCAATGGTGCTCCGTGGAGATCGATCATAGCCTTCAGGCCATGGTTGTTTGCCCAGTCCAAAGCTGTGGCAAGATGTTTGTATGCGCCGTTAACGTAAGGGTCGCCGTCAAGCGGAGTCACAGACCAGTAGCCGACTGGTATGCGAACGAAGTTCAGGCCGTATTGTTTAATGAGTGCGAAATCATTCTCGGTGTAAAAGCTGCTCCAGTGTTGCTCCAAACGTTTCGAAGCCTCGGTCTTGCCAAGGAGCTTGGTATAAGTGTACTCTGGAAGACTGGTCAGACAATGGCTCAAGCAAGTGCTTCTTGCATCAACATACCATCGACTGCTCCGGCAGGGCCTGCCTCAAATATGGATGGAGTTATCCATGGCTCGAGCACGAACCATCCGCCCAGGTTCACTCCGCGAACCTATCGAATGATGAGCATGATCCAAGAGAGGAACTACGATCAGGCAACTTACCTTCTGTTGTCCAAATGCAAACTTGAGAGCTCTTTTCTCTACAAGTGGCGCTGCCTGGCCGAAGCTCCCGAGCAACGCGACTATCGCTGTACTGAGCTGAAGGAAGCCCATATTGCTAGCACAGAGGAGGGTGTTGGAGATGGTTTAGACCACGGGATGGGAGATTGAAGATAAACAAAAGATGTCGTGCTGTAACCAGCAGCACAAGATACGCAAGGTCTGTGACCACGCGAGCGCACGTTGCCGTATGGAAAACGAGGTCGTAAAAGTATACATGGAACAGGCCACCCTGCCCTTATGTATCAACATCAGCAAGCAGAGTCAGTACCTCGAGGTCCCCAGCAACGGGTATGCCAGCACAGCCAGCACGTCAAGATCGTCGAAAAGAACTGCTGGAGAGCCAGTATTCTCCGCAAAAGGCATGGATGGTTGCATCGCTTCACTGTGCGAGGAGGCGCCACGACATAGATCCTTGCATTGTTCTCTTGTGACCTCTGACCACCGCACCGACGAGCTCCCATAGCGCACGGTGGAATGGCCGGGAAAGGTCAGAAAGATCTGCGGTTGATGTTTGGAACCTTTCGAATCATGAGAACCATGTCGTAGCGTCAAAAGAATTCCCAGCTCCGGGCGCAGGGTCGAAACTGGACCTGAATATGACGGTTGTGGCTCTCTCAGGTACGGCTAATGGTTGGGCACGAGACGTCCAAGAGGTGCTGCGGGCTGACAGCAGACCGCAACCCGGAAAGCCGCCGAGAGAAATCCTACTGTCTGGGGGCAGGGATCTGTTTGGTCGTTGAAAAGGCGAGTAAGAATTCAATGACCGGTACGTGGTCAGTTCGTGGCAGTTGCTTGAGAATGCTGAGTCGTAACCGTTGATGCCCACATTTTCATTACTAGATGCATCGCTAAGAGGAGGCACGAGCTGTTCTGCTGCAACTGGCTGAGCAAACCGAAGATGGAAGGGCCGGCTGGCAAATCTCAGCGGCTCGGCTACAGTCCTCGTAACGTGTAACTGCTTGAACCGGAGATGCTAGGGTAAGTGTTTTGTACATAAACAAGGAAGCTGTTTGCAAAAGTAGGCTGTGGATTGGCTAGAGAGAAGCATTAAGCAATCTCGGTCGTCACTACCAAGCTCTACTATAGGCTATTGTAGCGTAAAGTCAGTCGTAGCTATAGGCGCGCTCGAGAAGCAAGCCATCTTTTGTTATGCCTCGGTTGAGCTTAGCGCGAGGTCGGAGAATTTTTTGACGACAGTCAGCCACAGAGGCATGTCTCTCGGAACCCAGCAGGATGAGGATTTCTTGGGCTCTGCTGGGAACTCGAAACGTTTCACCTGTGCAACTCAACTTACCCGACTCAACCGGATACCTGCTTTGTGTGCTGCCAGGAGCTCGTGTCGTCCACGCGAACATCTTCTGTGCTTTGGAATTCCGCTTCATCATTACTCAACTTCGTCCGCTGCGCCGGAGCCGACTTTTCACGCGGTCGAGATGCACCACCACAGCTCTCCCCGCAGACCTCATTTCTGCCGACAGGTGGAGACTCTGGGGAGCATGAAATGATCTGGAGATGTAACTCTGTACCGTTCGCAAAGGAGTGGAGGAGCTAAGATCGCCCGACTCTCAGGTCACGCAGA
Organism: Pseudocercospora pini-densiflorae CBS 125139; assembly: GCA_000504365.2. Lineage (NCBI taxonomy): Eukaryota > Fungi > Ascomycota > Dothideomycetes > Mycosphaerellales > Mycosphaerellaceae > Pseudocercospora > Pseudocercospora pini-densiflorae. Next base: position 80,284 of record AWYD02001112.1, read on the forward strand.
TGAATCGCCAGCGAATCAAGACCCACCATCGGCCGGCTCTATGTACAGGGCAGGTGATGGACTGGCGTCACTTTTCGTGGTCACAAGCACAGCATGCTGGCCGATCTTCTTATACAGACGGATGTTACGCTGTCAGAGTGACGGCTTAAGAGCTGATGAGTTGTCGTGCCATGCGGTATGACCCGACAAGCGGGAGCTGGGCGAAAATGATAGAGTCAGCGGCGCGCAACACCTGGTCGAAAGTAGAAGCTGCGAGTCGCATTTCCTTTCGTTCGACTTATGTTAGTGAAAGCAGCTGACCGCCTGACCTCGCTGCCGTGCGCTGCAAGACTTATAGCACTTTTGACGCAAACTTAGAGGCGTAGCTCATGATATGGCCGAAGCCGAATTGCCAGACCAGCCCACCGCCTGAACGCACGTCAACACCGCAGTACACCCTCGAAGAAAGCTTTACGAACTGAGTGGCGCCTTGGTCGGGTCCCAGGCGCAAGGCTCATACTTGTCCGTGTGTAGAGCGGCCATGTCATCCTGTCAATTGATGTCAGGTCAGCGAAATACCAGAAAGCTTCATGGAAGTCGGCTATTATGCATACCTTCGAAAGCTCAAAGTCATAAAGATCCTTATTCTCCTCGATACGCTTGTGCGTAACACTCTTCGGCAGTATCACGAAGCCTTTCTGCAGGCCCCAACGAAGCAATATCTGACTTGGTGTCTTGTTGTACTTCGCGACAAGCGGCTTGAGCAATGGGTCATCGAATCTGGTCGCTCTGACAAGTGGTGAATAGGCCTCAAGCACGACGCCGCGCTTCTCGCACCAGTCCACGATATCTTTTCGAGCGAGCCATGGATGCAGTTCAATCTGAGCAACGTATCAGTATCTCGCGATGTCCGAATCTCATGCCATCTTTTCCCACCTGATTGACGCTCAACACACCAGCTTTGTCTGGGTTCGCCTGTCGATCGATCAGCCTGATGACATGCTCATGCCGTGCAAAATTATAACGCACCTTCTGCCATTGCTCCAGTTCGTCGAGATGGTGCACGCCATAATTGGAAACGCCAATGCTTCTTACCTTGCCCTCCTCGACGGCTTCGACCAGAGCTTTCCAGGCGCCAAGTCTACCTTCCTTGCCACCATATGCTGGACTTGTGAGTGTTATGAACATGGAAGAGGCTGAATGGCTCCATACGCACGGGCATGAAGCAGATAGAGATCAAAATAGTCAAGGCCTGTCTTCTTCAATGACTCGTCGACGCAAGCTTTTGCATCCTTGTAGTTTATGGACTTGGGAGGGACCTTCGCTGAGAGCGATCAACACAAGGATTAGCAGGTGTCTCATGGCGCAGATAATGCCAAACTCAGTGCCCGTGACCTCTTTCTGCTCGTAATACAACGAACGTAGCAATTGGTACGCTCTAAAGTCGGTCGATTGATCTCTGGTTATACTCACATGTGAAGTACAATTGGTCGCGAGGTATACCAGACTTCAGCATGCCCTAGGATATCTCTTAGTCGAAGTGTCAGACACATCTGGCGACGGACCAACTGTACCTTCGCTGACGGCTCTTCGTTTCTGTAAACTGTTGCCGAATCCACATGGCGGTAGCCATTCTTGATCGCATGGTCTGTGACATCTTCGGCTACGTCTGCGGGCGTCTGATACACACCCTGTAAAACAGAACTCAGCAGATGAAACACGCCCCTGCCAGACCCATATTGTACGGCCGTATGGGAATTTTGTGCGCGATTCGACCACTCAGGAGGCATTCCAGGATTGGGTGATCAAAGCTCATAAGGCTGGTGGCTTGCAGGGGCTGGCAAGAAGGCTGGACGGGAGCAGTTGTTATCTATAGAACAGTTCTAGATGAACTTACATAGCCTAGCATGGGTATCTCGTGGCCAGATAGCAGCTTGACCTTTGTGTTGATGTCCAATTTCGCCATGGCTGGGATGCTGGTTGAGAAGGCTCGATGTGGTGATCGCGAGGTTTGTCTCGCAAGGATCGTGACTCTGCGAAGAGCGCTCATTCCAGGGCACTGAGAGCAAGCACGATGCGATGACCGAGACGTCAATGGCAGGAGTTGATGATGGCAGTAATGAGGGTGGAAGCAGTGGTATTCACTCGGATTGCATCACAAGACCCCACATGCATACCGCTTGCGGACAGGGATTTGGTGTGGAGCTTCATCCATGACTCGGCTTCGACTTCAACAATCTTGACAAAAACATCTTTCTTACAAGCGAAGGTCACTCACGATGCGGCTCATCAAGCAGGCTATCGTGCAGAAGGATGGCTCTGGCAGCGCGACACTGCTGCCGGAAGAGCCTGAGGATATGGTGAGCATGTTAGTCCCAGCGCCCGCACTTTGTGTAGCTAGATCTAACATCATCGACAGTGGCATGCCTATAATCTGATACGGCCGACCGACCTGCTGCGCGCACCTGCTGTACGAAAAGTCGTAACCGAGTCAGGATCTGGCGCTCGAAGCAATGAGCGGGTGCACATGAACCTCACGACACGCGTCAGGAAGCTCGACTTCGACCCCCAAGCAGGACAACTGCATGTCTCAGGACAAGTAGCTGAAGAGAACAAGTGGGTAAAGCTGGGTAGCTATCACACTCTAGATCTCGAGTTGCAGCGGAACTTTACGATAGAAAAAGCAGATGGGTGGGACAGCGTAGCTTTGGAGACACTCAAAGAAGCGATCGACCAGGACAAGAAAGCTGTTCTATGGGCAGTCGTCATGCAAGAGGGACTGGCGAACATCTGCCTGATTACCGAACACCAGACGATTCTTCGACAAAAGATCGAGGTCAATCTACCCAAAAAGCGAGCAGGTTCCTCTGACCACGACAAAGCATTGGACAGGTTCTATCAGACCACCTTCGACTCTCTGCTGCGGCAAATAGACCTTTCCAATCCTATGCCGCTTCTCTTAGCCAGTCCTGGCTTTACGGCAAGCAGTTTCCAGATTTTCATCAAGAAGCAGGCCTCCACGGGAGCCAACAAACAGCTACATCAACTCGTCTCGAAAATTACAGTCGCACATTCTGCTTCAGGCCATCTTCATGCTCTAGGCGAAGTTCTCAGTAGCCCTGCGGTCACGAGCAAATTGAGCGACACCAAATTCGCCCGAGAAACGCAGCTGATGGACAAATTCCTCGAGATGATCAGGAAGGAGGATCAACGAGCATGGTATGGCCCGAAAGAATGCGAGACTGCAGTAGAGCGAGGCGCTGTCGGCAAGGGCGGAGGTGCACTCCTCATCTCAAACTCGTTGTTCCGCAGTCAAGAGATCAAGACTCGCAAGCGCTGGGTCAAGGTGGTTGACGATGTGAAAGATCAGGGCGGCGAGGTTAGGATACTGAGCAGCATGCACGAGAGCGGCAAGCGATTAGAAAATCTTGGAGGAGTCGCTGCTATCCTCACATACCCTATCGAGGACCTCGATGAGGGCATTGAAGAGGTAGAAGGAGGGGAATTCCTTCCAGATGATGATGACGATACGAACGGCTTACCAGCTCATGGTATAGAGGGTAGATCAGGAGGAGACCTAGACTTTGAGATATGATGATGATCATGATGATTGATGAATGCACTATGAAAACGATGTGTACGTTACGTTACCATCATGAGCCAGGCTTTCCGTCATGACCGTGTCCCTGCTTGCAATCCTACAACTTGTTTGCTTGTCGTGATGTCTGATATCCACCAAGGTGTGCGAGAGCGAAGCATTGTGCCTGCCCCGCGAAATGTAGCTCAATTTGCCTTCTTTTTCCGAGAGACGCCGTTCCCCTCCGACTTTCCTTTCAACCTCAGATTTCTGGCATGCTGCGAAGTACAAGAAGATTATTTACCTCCAGGCTCGCCGTTCTCAACTACACCTCTACTACTACATCAGCTCCTTCTCTCACATTCACGCAATTCCAACAAACACGCAAGATGTCTGAAATCCAGCAGATCTCGACTCCAAAGGCAGCTCAGCGTAAGGACTCATACCCGCCGCTAAATCACTGCATCTGAGAGCTTCAAGCTAATAATTGACCCTTTCAAGCTGTTGCGCCATACGTAGGTACCTGTCCTGCTCTTTGGCCGAAGGATTTCAAGGCACACAGATAGTGGCGCCCTTGTCCCTGGTCCTACCCAGATGACCCCAATGCCACATGCCTGGCATCCGAGACATCAAGCAACCATCGGTACCGAGACAGGCCACCTTAGCTGACTGCAGCCTCTCACTCTAGTCACAAGCTGTCAAAGCCGGAGGTCTCATCTTCGTTTCTGGCCAGATCCCAGCTGCTGCAGATGGAAGCCTAGTTGAAGGCAGCATTGCCGACAAGACTACAGTCTGCTGCGAAGGTCTCAAGAACATCCTCGAGGCAGCTGGATCTTCGATTTCCAAGGTCACTAAGGTGAGTCGGCCGACAATGCTTCCGGACCCAACCTCCCTGTTGCATTGTCTTGAAGCATTTTGATCGACAAATGCTTCGCTCTCCGACTGGCTCCACTTTCTATGCCACGCTGCAGCACGTGGGGTCATGCTTTTTTGATCGACATGATGAAGGATCTACATCTTTTGCACGCGTGCTACTGCAACTTCGAAATGTGATTGAGCGCACTATATACGCGGTGCGAAGTCTAGTTGATTGTGCTAACGAGCATCGTCGCCAGGTCACTGTATTCATTACGTCTATGGACAACTTTGCTGTGAGGCTTGCATTTCGGAGGAGGACACTATCCTACAACCGGTTACTAACGCGAGGCGTAGGAGATGAACTCGGTGTACGAGAAGTACTTTGGACAGCACAAGCCGGCTCGTAGCTGCGTTGCGGTCAAGGAGCTGCCAAAGGGTGTGCCTGTCGAGCTTGAGTGCATCGCTCTTGCTTGAATGAAGTAAAAGGTTTAGAGTAAATGGTTTAGAAGTCTTTGCTGGATATGGTACAATACAGTAAGACTGTCTATACAAAAGCCACAAAAAGCAACCCAAGCAATGTTTGATCGCCGCTACAGCAGCGTCGTATGTACAAACTCCATGCAAACGCGATCGATCACTGTCGTCTTTCAAAAATGCTTCAAAAACGCCTTCCCATCTAGCAGATATCCGCTGCTTCCCAATGCATGAAAACCAGATCATATATCTCGTGAAGCGAATGAAATCGGGGTATCATTTTTGAGTCCCAAGCAACCAGGCAAGAATGTTTTGAGCGAGCGTCCAGGGTATCATCGAAAAGCAAAGGTCGCAGAACCATACCCGTCTAAAATGCAAATGCAGCCGTTTCAAATATGCAATGTTTGTTGAAAGCAGAAGAACGCCGACCCATGATTCTTTCGTATCGTATCAAGAAGAGCCAGATTCAAAGACAGGCTTTGTTTGATCAAGCGCGAATCGATCGCGCGGGTTGTGGCAATCCATCCTCCCGACCATATAGTCATGAGAGAGGCATGAATGCGAAATGTACAGGCCCATCTATGGGGCTGGAGAATTGTGACATCGAAGCAGGTGTGAGTCCGGCTGTCGTTGGATGCGTCGTCGTAGTTGCGGCTTCGAGTTCCTGCCATTTGCGTGCAGCATGGCGTGCGGGCCAGCGTTCTTGGATTCCGAAGTCGAGCATCTGCAAGACGTATCGTTAGTGATCAATCACAGGTTGTTCTGATCGATGGTTCTTACCTTCGCACTGATGATCTCCCATTTGTACTTTTCCCAGTACTCGTGCGCCAGCTTCAAAGCCTGGACATCTTGGTCTTCCCAGATTCGAAACTTCTCGCGCAGACGCTTGTAGCGCATCTGAAGAGCTGCGACTTGAAAGTTCTTGCCCTTCTCGGTTTGGAAGCGAGTTGCAATGTCTTTCCATGGCAAGTTCTCGTCCTCCTTGAGTTGAACGAGGAATCGATCGTCTTCGCTCAGGTCTGCTGACGCGACTGATGAGGTGCGCTTTCGTCGTTTGCCAGCGGATCCAGGAACATCTTGCTGCTCTTCTTCGTCGCGCTTGCGCTTAGCAGCGGCGCCTACCGGATTGGGCGCAATGTTGGTGTATGGCCTCCTAGGCTGGGGCTGTCGAATTTCGGGAGGACTGGTGGTTCCGAAATGATCATCTGTAGGATATGTCTGGAAGACATTTGGAGGAAATGTAGAAGTCACTGGCGGTGTTGGTTGACCGCCTGCTGTTGTGTATTGGATGCCCTGAATGCCGAGACCGTTGGTTGTCCATGAAATGGAGTCAGCTGATGGGCCGAACGTGCTGGGACTGCTTCTTGGCCGGCCTGGGTCTTTGATCGGTATTTGCTGTGGCTGATGCGGTAGTCCAGAAACACCGTATGGTGCCATTGTGATATCCGGAACTGATGCGCGAGCATAGTGCGTCCATGGCTGTGATTCGACCGTCGATGTTGGATATGGAGTGATATAGGGATCATTGTAGGCATACTGCTGCAACGTTAGCTTTACAGTTTATCGATTTTCAAAGTCTGATAGAAGCTGAATTGACCGCCTTACCATCGATTGAGGATCTGCTGGCTGACATACTGAACTCGGCGCATATCCCCATTCAGCACCTCCCATATGTTCTGGGTCGATTGTGCCAGGCAATGTAGGAAAGACCTGACCAGAAGTCATGATGTTCGTAAGAGAGAATACGGGAGGTGTTGTGTTGGTGGCAACAACACCTCATGGAACGGGTGTGCCGGGAGGATGAGACTTGTCGTAGATCTTGCTTGCAGTGACGGCTGGCGGGAAGCCTAGGCAGAGGCAGACCATGTTGTGTGAGACGGACATGTTGGTGGATAAGTAGGAGCGCACATCGCTGGTCCAAGCCTTGACTGCCCATTGACAAACGTTAGGCACGATGCAAGCACGGACGCCAGGGCTTAGGTAGAATGGCAGGCGTATTTTGGGACAGACGGGCGGGCCTCAGGAGCCGCGCTCGCGACACCAGGACGCCGCAAGGAAGAATAAGGTGCTGTCCTGTGCGTTGCCCGGCCTGTGATGCAGCAAGGCTCACGGTTCCTCGCTGCTGATGTCCATTTTGCCGTCTTTTGCGCATCAATGATCCCTAATTAGCTTCCTTTTTCAGGAGCACACTTCTGCCATCAGAGCTAAAACATGCACGTCAAAGCCTGCCACAGATTTGCTTCCTGCGCTATCCTGTCTTCTGGAGCTTGACAGCGATGCTGACAGCCGTTTAGAGTATACGGAGCTTCTCCACCGAAATTAGGAGGACAGTGAGGCTCTGCTGGACAGACAGGCACATCCGTGACACTCAAGGCCACCCTAGCGGCGCAGCGATCAAGCGATGGGAGGCACGAGAACGCCCGCCGGTTGCTGGGTCAGGACAGAACTCTCGACTGGCCAGGGCATGCTCTATCGCGAAAAAGCTCGCCGTGCTCCTCTCTGCACCGCCTTCGATATTTCCACCAAAGTGGAGAGCGTTCATAGTCAAAGTACTCGCCGTTGGGGCTTTGCCTATTCAATGTTCGCGTCCTCAAACAATCGAATGGGTATGGAAGCACGATATGTTCTGTAGGGAACATCCGCAGCAGAAGGAAGTCTTTGTTGCTATTTTTGCCACCGAGGGCGGTTGGAGCCTCTCCCCAGGATTTAGTCCCTGTCTGCTCTGAGGAACTGCCCTTAAAATAGCTCGAAACGGTCTGATTGCCGGCTAATTGCTCGAAACTTGATCGTGCTGGATGCCAGAACCTTGCTTCCACGAGCTCGACACGTTTAGGCACGTTGATCCTTCACCCACGTTGCCCGTCACAAAGTTCGACTTTCCCACGCGAAATGGAAACCCAGGCTGTTGATCTTTGACAATCTCTCCTATGAACAGGCAAGCGCTCGGTCCGTCTACCATTTCTCAGACGCACAGTGCTTTTAGCACCGGGCAAGGCGGGCAAGTAGGATGGAAAGTCCATGTTCTTCATCAGGGCACGAAATCTCCCCTTCGCGATTCGCAACGAGGAACCCTCGCATCAGCGCGCTCGAGACCGTTCGAGAGAAGATGCGCGGCGCTTTCACTACTGGACACCACCAAGCTCGATGGGCTCCTCAGCCGCATCTTTCGCGACCAGAATGTCGATTTTGGTGAGCGGGTGCATTGGAATACCTCCCGCCCCATGACTAGCATATCGCATGACCCAATCAACCCCCTTCTCACACCACAGCATGCGTTCTGGAGCCATCCACGGCTCCTGCAACGTAGAGCTGTCTATCGTCCCGAGCCAGATGTCAAGCATCTTTGGCCAGCCCCATTCGGGAGGAATCACGCCTGGCAAATGCATTAGTCTGAAGAAGCATACCATACGGCGCTTATTCGTACCTGGGTCAACAGAGTATCCGATAGGTGTGCCACAGCGACTGCAAAACCAGCGGCTTCGTTTTGGAGATGACTTGTAGACTGCCAGGAAGCTCTTGCCTAGGTCCGTGTTGCGGAAATCGAACACTTCGTCGGCTGGCACGAAATTTTCGTTTTCGTCCGATGACAGCGGTCCTTGAACTTCAGCTGCTGATTCTCGATTGGCAAGAAATACTTCGACTGTACTAGTCTCAGTGATGACAGCCTTGGCAGGCACCGCGCCAGTCGCCCTTCGACAGTCAGGGCAATGGCAAACAACACTCATGGGAATCCTCAAATCGCCAATGTCTGCACCAGGAGTACGATATGGGCATGGAGATCTCGCTCCAAATTCAGGAACAGTGATCTTGTAACGAATCGCATTGCAATTGCAGCCTCCAGGAATGATGAACGAGTGCTTCGGAAGGGTTGGAGGGACCATTCTGGTGTTTCCGATCAACGACCAAAGCAGAGGATGAGTGCTGTGATTCGCGATCTCGTGGGAAGCGTGAAAAGCATCTCATAGTCAAGATGCGGCTGACTGTACGTGTTGAGCTTGCGCTGGATACCACCGGCAAACCCTAATGCTTACAAAAAGATCTCTCGCGCGACGAAGACATTAACACAGCTACCACTGCTCAACGATCGTCGAAATGAAACGTAGGGCATCATCTTGGTGCGATCGAGCCGAAGAGACGAATTTCATGATCTATTTCAAGTATTCTGGAATAAGTCTGCGAACATGCGAAGCCAGCCTTGCAGGATGCACAAGTTCTAGGGCACGGCTCTCTTGAACACCAACCAGTTCCGATCATAATCTTGTCGATGCCAACTCGGATCCTCAAAGTTTTGAAAGACAGGCCGGTCACGCTGATTGATGCGGATCCAGGAGAGTTTAGTCAACTTTTCCGAAGCCATGACGATCGGTAATTGCTTCTCGAGCTCCTCGACATTGTCATCACGAACATGCAATATGTCCAGCTTCCGCAACGACTTCGGCAGATTGTCCACCACGTTGGGTGCATCAAAGGTAGGATAATCGTCCGCGAGCTCATCGTCTTCGCCCACCAGTGCAACAGCAGGTATCGAAAGCTTCTCAAGCGCGGCAAGAGCTGCCAAGGCTCCCAATGGCGGATGAGATGTCTCATCGTTATTATACTCGTATGAGAAAGCATGAGTGGGGTCCAATTTGACGCTGTTCAGTCGACGTCCGTATTGTCGCAAAGCATCACCAATACCATCCCATCGAATCTCGCAATCTCCAACAACGGCGCTTCCGTACTCGATATCCAAGATCTCCAAATAAGGACAGCGGATCATGAAATCCCGAAGACCTTCGGCATCTACAAGCGATTGCTGTAAGCGCAACTCACGCAAGTTGCAAGGATGCTCCTCAAAGTTGTGCATTCCTTCGCTGGTGATGCTAACCATAAAACCCTGGAGAGTATGCAAAGTTCTGATTCGAGGCATGTACTTCACATCCACGATGTCGAGCGATCCTTCGGTATCATACCAGGAAAGATCCAGCGTCTTCAAGTTCGGCAAGATCTTCTCCGAGATCAGGGGATCACTATTCGCGAGTCTCGGCAGGTTCCCCAAATGCTGAAGAAGTTGCGTGATGGGTAGGTCTTCGAGCTCATATGGAAGCTGTAAATGCAGAGTGTGAAGGTTTGTTGCCATGACCAGGAGCAAGACCAGATTGGCGCCTTCTTTATTCTTCCTCAGACCTTCCACCACTCGATCAAGGAGTTGATTCGCATCGTTCAGAAGAATCAGTGGAGCTGCTGCGGCTTCAAAAGAGTCCATTTCATCATCCTCAGCAGGCTCCTCGTCCTCATCTTCATCATTTCCATCTTCATCTTCAGCTACCTGACCAGCTTCAATCCAAGCAGTTTCAATCAACTTCGCCAACTCCGGCTTCTCCACCAAAGTTCGCAACAGTAACCGAATAGTATCCTTAGACTCTCTCTGACGTCCAGCAGGCGGGAAAATTGTCCGATAGAGAATTGGTCTCGCTAATCGACAGCATTGCTTATTGACTCTGCATAAGGCGCCAAGGGTAGTATCGACATGAGCGTCAAAGAATGGATTGCCAGGATACTCCAACAAGTGGCTGAAGACGAGTCCGAGAATCTCTTCAGGAAGCACAGGGATGGTGCTCATTTTGGTGATTCAGGTACAAAACCATACATCAGACTCTATCTGCTCTTTCATTGATGCAGGCACAGCGAACTTCGCACCAAGTGGCATACAACCAATTTTTCTGGCCCCAACCGTCCGTCTGAACTCAAACAATTAACAACCATTTACTCGATGAATGTCAAACTAAATCGCACGATCGTATACCGGACTCATGCATGTATCTAGGCGAGTGACGGACACCAAAAGCTGGGAAAGAGAGCTGAAGGATCCGCACGCGAAATGCACGAGAGGTGTGGAAGCCACGCAGTAGCTCGCATCTCCGGCGTCACAGATTCTCGGGAGGATTCCAACTTTAAAAGCTGAGTAAGGAAACGAGGCTTGAATACCATTTCTTCCGGACACCTGTGGTTGGTTGTGGGGGCTAGTGACGGACGGACTGGGAGCCGGTCTTACTTCAATTAACAGAGTACAAGAGGTTCGTGATTGGTATGATGCGGGATAGACGGTGTATAGCAAGCTCTCTGATCAACATATTGTAAGCTCGTCACCATGACTATTGATCAACATGTATTCCAAGAAGAGTTCAACATTCGGACCCGAGAGATCAGCTTCATTCATCATCGATGTGATGGATGACTAGTAGCCGAAAGATCAGCAAAAGTGCAGCAAGACCACGAGGAGCTGAACAGGCCGCTATCAATTTAGCTGCGTTGAGATTGATGAAGAATACGAGCGTAACGGGCTCCGAGGACTTGGAGTGCTCGAATCTAGGCCTGAATGCAAGGACCTTAAAAATGGCGGCGAAAAAGAACCGCTTCACTTTTGGTGGTGAATTGTAGCGCTTCGGTCTCTTCTGTTCGAGTAGCGTTTGCAAGTCCAGTTCGCACATTCGTGCTAGAAGGGCTCTGTCACTGTAGGTAAGACAAAGTATATTCATAGAGCTTGATTGTACACACTCATCACTTACTACCCTTCTTCTTCCTCTTCCCGAAGACCCTCTTCTTAATCCCAGCAAACGAGTTCTTAGGCGGTGATCTCGGTGACCTTGAACTCCTAGACGTCTTCTGCTGCTTCTTCCCTCCTTTCGACTTAGATCCAGTGTTCTTCTCCTCAGTCCTCTTCAAAAACAACTCATCATAGATCCTGTAATTATAGTACTCTCGATCTCCATGCCAATGTCTCCTCCCTTGAAGCAACTGCTTTTCGTTCCACTCTTCAATCGGCGGCAAGCCCTTCTCATTACACTCACACCTCCTCAGTCTCAAGAACTGTAACGTCCGATGCCAACTCCTATCCAAGAATTGTCCATAGCCTGGTCGATAAAGACCTTCGGGTGGATCCAGGTATCCGAGCATAATTCTCTCACAGAGTTCACGGTACTCAGTGTTCGAGAGTCTTTTCCCTCGAAGACACTCTTTGGCGAACTCGATGTGAAAGCTTCCGGCGAAGGATCCGTATAGGACTGAGAGGGTCTGTGAATTTGTATTGGTTATGAGACGGCACAGCTCCTCCATTTTCTCCATGGTAAATATCCATTCTGGGTATAAGGTGCCGCGGTAGGTTCTTCCGTCATCAGTATGGTCCATTTCAGAATCTAAAGTTGCGAGGTTGATCCAAATGTCGAAGAGCATATGTGGGTTGACGTTTTGATAAGTGAAAATTGGGACGCGATTGAAATTCTCTGCATGGAGAAGAGGGAGATCCGGGTCGCCGGGGTGCGTTGATAGATATTTGTCGAGATCTGAGCAGGAGCGCTGGAAGTTTTCCTCTGGTGTGAAGTCTCGATGGTTGTAAAATGTGCCATTGTAGAGGCTGTAGGTGAGATCGGTGATCTCGTTCTCCGTGAAATAGGGACTCCGGCAGTATGGGCAAGAGGCTTCAGTTGGAGACCTTTCGACGATTGAGTTGTACACACAGGGACGGCAAATGATATGTTGAGGGTTGCAGGGTAGCTTAACGGCTGCTTTCTCTGGCCCGAAGTCGTCCGAGCAGATGTTACAGTATGCGTCGGCAGAGATTCTTGAGGTGGCCACTGTCCTTAATTTGCGGTCCAGTACAGCCTTATAGTCGAAGTTCCGCCCTGTTTTGAACAAGCTCTTCTCATAGTTGGGAACCTCGCGCTCTTCCATCGATAGGCCTTCTTCCCATGGAGCATAGGACAATTCGATCCGGCGATGGATCACCGCCCGGTTTGAATCTCCCATAACAGCATCGATGTAGTCCCTCCACCAAAATTGACCTTCTTCTGACTCTATAACTTGCGACATCCACTCGTTATGATTGAAATAGTACTTGACAATGAATTCCTCATTTGATGTGAACCAATCGATGTTCAGCTGAAGTCGAACACCCTTCATCATGGCAGCAGGATCGTCCTCGTTGCTGATGTGCAGGATCTTGATGCTGGTACTGCCAGGCCGACTCCTTGCCAGTCTCAAATCGTGAGCCAAGGAAGCCCAGAGAGGCTGAGGAGAGTCCCAAGCACTAAAATTTTGTCCTTCGTACATTGCTGCAATGTCGTCTTTAATTGGGTAATGGCATGTAAGGGCATTGCTCGCTTCGTCTCGCCGTCCAGCGTTGGCGGTGACTGCATCGTCAAGGATCAAGGGCGCACATGGATCAAACCTATTACTTGCGTCCAATGGCGCCGCTCCATGATGAAGAGTGATGAAATCGCCGTCTTCCCACAATCTCAAGCATGGGTACTCGACAGAGACTTGGTGAAAATGTTCGAAAATGTTTGCGTATCTTCCTCCAGGTCGTGATTCATTCCAATCTTTCACAGCCTGGCATTGGCGAATGATTTCCTCGTCATTAAGTCGGTGTGGTTCATCATACTTGGACAATATCTGTGTGCCACCGGAAGCTTCCCTGCGATGTTGTGACGGCATGATCCTCCAGGCGTGCAGCGGCACAACTTGTTCTGACGCTTCGTGGTACGTGTTTCCACACCGCCTGCAAGGGCATGGGAAGATGCAGTCAAGGGGCCCGCAAACAAAGACAACATACGCCGGAAGCAGAAGAATCACATCAATGGCCTTTGTTCGCATTACAGAGCTCGAAATCAGCAGTATTGTCGGAGGTGAAATGGTAATCCTTTGCGAAGCGCAGATGGCGAGGCTGGTTTGGCCAGGACTGATCAGCTAGATTATCTGGAAGCCCGAGCAGACGATCTCCTGCCACTCTTCGCAATGCCTGAATAGGAGCCACTGCTGCCCTTTGCTGATCCTCTCCTTGCCTGGCTCGCTCTTGAAGAGCTCTTGACTGGAGCTCCTCGTTGCCTCAACTCGATCTCGTCCCCAATCGAGACAAATTGACGATAGACCTCGACATCGTAAAATTCTCGATTGCCATGCTTGTGCTTCCACGATTGGTATAGCAGCTTCCGACTTGCCATTGCGAGATCTGCGGGAAGTCCTGTGCGAGACTCTTCGCAAGAACATTGCCGAAGCTGTAAGAAGCGCAAAGTGCGATTGAGGTTTCGCGTGAGGAATTGATCCATGCCTGGCCGGAAGATCATATCGACATTTTCTCCGTTGAGGGCTGCCTCGAGCTCATTCTCGCTGAAGTAACTTCTGCCCCCATTCTGAATCAGTTCGTCTACCAGCTGTCCCATGACTGCGAACAAGATAACAATGGCAAATTTGAGAAGTGAGCTCCCGCGCTCCTCTGACAGGTATGCAGACGCTCTTCGCTGAACAGATTCCGTCAGTTCGGCAGCTGACTTGGTTAAAACCTTGGCCATAGCCCTCATGATCGTGTAGAATTCTGGTGCGAGTGTGTATCGCCTATCCTCCAATTCAGGATCGTCGTCCGATAAGCAGAGGTCCAGCCAGATCTCGAAGATCATAGAGCCTGGACAGTCGATTCGAAAATCGTATCCTTCCATTTCGGATTCTGCATTGGTCAAAACATGAGATTTGTCCAGATCTGAGCAGGAGAGCTGGAAATTCTCCCAGGTCGAATAATCTTCGCGAACATGACAGACGCCGTCCCATGTGTTGTACACTAAGAGATCTTGCCTTGGTGGCGGAAAGAAAGGGAGTCCACAATTGACGTATTGGCAGCGGAACCACGGCGACTGCTCAACGTCTGGAAACGGCTCTTTACATAATTTCGACTTACATACCATGCACAGCAGGTGAGTGCGATGGCATCTGAGATGTTGTACAACTCCTTTGTCGCCCAAGAATCTGTCGCACCTGCTGCATCGAGCTTCCGAACGCGGGACATAAGAGGCAGGTATCTTCGTGAGAGTATGGTCGAACTCTTCCCAGATGCGAAATTGCATTCGTGACTGCAACTCTCTTCGCTCTTCCCACTGTTCGGCAGGAGTGTCTTCGAGCAGGTTGTTGACATGCTTTACAGCTCTATTGGTTTCTCGAAGGGCCAGTTCAAGAAGATCGCAGATCCAGCGTTGATCGCGAGAACTTCCCTGAATGCTCTCGAATGGATGAAGATTGCCTCTCCCTTCAAATTCATAATAGCTCTTGCTCTGCTCCTTTCTGCCCTGAGAGGTGTAGAGTATGGTGACGCGCTTGATTCTAGACCTTACTATGTCTTCTTCGTCGGCCTCACGCCTGTAATCCACTGCATATAGAGTGGTGAATCCAGGTAAAGTGACGAGCTTTTTCATATCGTCAGTAATACTTTGTCCTTCGATGCGAAGGAAGGTCTTAGGATATGCAGGATACACGCTGACGAAATTGTTCTGATCCAATGTATCCCATCCTGCGTTCGCTACCACATCTCTGTCTGGAACCAATGGCTCGCATGGATCGTATCGCTCTGTGGCGAGGGCAATCGGCGGAGGAAAGACTTGCTCTTCTCCAGGTCTGAGCTCTGAAAGCACTGGATACTCGATCGACACTTTATGCGCAGGTGCCAGAAAGCTGATGGGTCTTGCATTGAGGAAAGGATCCCTGTTTCGCATGATCTTGTGGCGCTGACCAGCAATGCGGTCCAGGATGTGTGCCGTGCTTTCCGACATTATGTTAGCTATTGCGATCTACCCGAAGAGGCTCACACCGGCGATGCTATCGTGTCCGCAAAAAATGAGTATCGCGCACCTCTCCTTTGGGGTTGCACACAAGCAGCTGGACGCCGGATCCGGGTGCCCAACACGTTTCTTTCAGATGAAGCATCGTCACTGCGACAATAAGCCGTTCTTTGTCGTGAACTGGCCTTGACGCCATTCGTCTTGCGCGTCGTGCCAGACAAATTTTTTGGCGTGTTCGAATCTGGTCAGAATCTGGTTACACACGAACTGACTGCGTGCTTGTCGGAAAACAACAAAGTGTATAGCGTATTGTTCATTATAGGCTGTTTACACCTGTCTTCTCAGTCAGTGGTCAACGATACCATGATAGATAGCAGGCGTCCGTCTCTGCTGCGAGGCGAATCGTAGAAATCGTATCGTGTTGCACGTTACGATGTCCAATTTTCGTGCACACGTTGTGCAGGTATTGCATGGTGAAGAAGTTGGACCAGGTATACGACGGGTTGCAGACAATCTCCCGGCTGCTGGTGTTGAACAATCGCAGATCTCTGCTCACGGAGAGGTCGTATGAACCCTCACTCTCACTCTCTAGCAGCCTTCGGCGGTGCTCTTGTCTGACATTTCTTGCTGCGATGTTTCCGCAGCCCATGCATTGACATAGGGAGCATGTAGAGGCAGAGCATGTATACTCAATCGCTCCACTGCACTCCACGACACAGTACGATGCGGTCTGAATGGCCAAGATTATTGTATTGCGGGCGGTTGAGAAGGCTGGATTGGTGGTTGACCATGGTGGTGTCTGGTGAGCTCGGTGCTAGTTAGCTCGTCTAAGTAGGAGCTTGCAACTTGGCGAGCACATTGGCATTGAACTGTATCGTACCAAACAGGATCTGATCGCACTGTACAACTTTAGACGTTTCGCTGCGGCAAAGATTTGGATCAAGGGGAGAGGAAGGTATTGATGACATCTTGGCTTGGACCTTGACCCTTGCATGCATCCGCGCGGCTCCAACATCATCAGGCTCCGGAGTAACACCTGTACTCCGATCCATCATCACACAATCACCACACTTCGACCACATTCACCCATGCTATACTCACCTTCCCATCCAAGATGTCGTCCTTTCACATGAACATCTTCCGCATTCTTGGCGACCTCTCCCATACCGCCTCGAAATGCATCCTCATCTGGGCCATCCACTCCAACAAGTCCGCCGAGGGCGTGTCGCTATTGACACAATTACTCTACATCCTCGTCTTCCTTACCAGATATCTTGACCTGTTCTGGGTCGCGCCATGGTTCAGCTGGTGGAACTTTGTCCTTAAGATATTCTATGTCAGCAGCTCCGCATATATCGTCTTCCTGATGATGCGCGTGTTTGCTAGGACAAGAGAAAAGGAATACGGATGGAAGCTCGCTATATGGTGTCTTGCAGGCAGTACAGTGGCTGCGATACCGGTATGCCTTCTGTTTGAAGGCTGGAAGAAGACGAAGTTCATGGAGGTAAGTCGTGGCATGCATATACGATGAGAGCTTGATACGACAGCATACAAGCCGGGCAGCGCGGGTCCTTAACAAACGCGAAGAGAAGCTCGCCGAGGATTAACAGAATCGCTGAAGCTGACATGTTCTCTTCCTAGGTCCTATGGACCTTTAGTATCATCCTCGAGTCCGTATGCGTCCTCCCGCAGCTACTGCTGCTGCGCCAAACCTCCGTACCTACTGTGCTAGACTCTTTCTACCTCGTCACTCTCGGAAGCTATCGCGCATTCTATATCCTCAACTGGATTGTGCGCATATTCACTGATGGCTACTTCGACCCAACAAGCGTCGTTTTCGGCATCGTTCAGACAGCGCTGTACATCGATTTTGCATGGGTCTACTGGTCTCGCCAACGCGTCAAGCTGCGAGGCGGTGGGGTCGTGGACAGTGATGATCTGAGCAAGAGCTTTATCGTGAAGCGATTCATCGGTAGAAAGGGCAACAATCAAAATAGCACGGATGAGGATGATATTGCCGAAGAGGATGAAGCTCTAGCAAATCAGGAGAATGGCGTCGTGAGACCATCGAATCCGGGGAGAACAACCAGTGGAAACCGCTGGGGAGCGAGAGGCATTTCGGTCAGCGCAGACGACACTCTGGCAGAGCACCTCGACAGGGACGCACCCATGGTCGACCCTTCTCATTTTGAAGACGAAGATGATGATGACGCAGATGCGCCTCCGCCACCTGCGAAAGACCAAGGCAGCAAGAAGCCGGAAAGCAGCGCGGAAGACGAAAACAACGTTGGAAGCAGCGCTGGAGAATGGTCCAAGTGAGCTCCCAGCACCGCCTGAGAACGCGATTTGCGCTGCTAGGCTCTCAATTGGGCTCACACACGACGACTCCTCCCGTGTAGTCAGAACGACCAACAACATGTATTCATATCATGATCTTATGATACCCAAACTATTTTGTCGCTATACCTGCCTCGAGCAGCAACATCCGGTTTCGCAGCTTCAGCTCCACGATCCGCGTCTCGGTCCATTGATGCGGCGCCCGCCTTGCTTGTGCGGGGACCTGGTCACAGTGGAGAGAGAGCTCATCCACTGACGCATAATGCTTTTCGTCTTATTCGTTGACTTGTGTTCCTGACTTCTCGCATTGAGGGTTTGTACTACCTTTCTTCATTTCTCTTACTTTCATTGAACGGAAAGGCCATTGACGAACACACAATATGGAGAAGGAGAACCGTGACGAGCAGCTCGCGAGCAAACCGCCAAAGCCCGAAGAGGCACGATATCTGACATTCAAGCACTCGCAACCTGGCTCCAAATTGAACAAATTCTCATCGACACTCACTCGCGAACATGACTTTCCTGCCGCTCAAGCAATGTTCTATGCTGCTGGCGTGCCAAATGAACATGTGCTTAAGAACTACCCACAAGTGGGCATTGCATCAGTATGGTGGGAAGGCAATCCATGCAATCAGCATTTGCTCGATATTGGAAAAGAGGTGAAGAAGGCCATTGAGAAGCAAGAGATGTTGGCTTGGCAATACAATACCATTGGTGTCAGTGATGGCATCACAATGGGTGGCGAGGGCATGAGATTCAGTTTGCAATCGCGAGAGATCATTGCAGACAGTGTCGAGACAGTCACTTGTGCACAACATCACGATGCATGTATTGCGATACCTGGATGCGACAAGAACATGCCTGGTGTTGTCATGGGCATGGCGAGACACAATCGACCTTCAATCATGATCTACGGTGGGTCGATAAATCCAGGGTTCAGCCAGCTGCAACAAAGACCAATAAATATTGCAACTGCTCTTGAAGCACATGGTGCATACATCTATGACAACCTCAAGAACCCCAACGATCCATCACAGACCAAGGACGAGCTTCTCACGGATATCGAGAAGCACTCATGTCCATCATCAGGAGCTTGCGGTGGAATGTACACTGCAAATACAATGGCTACTATGATCGAGACGCTGGGACTCTCACTGCCAGGCAGTAGTTCCACACCTGCCACATCTCCGCAGAAGATGCGTGAGTGCCAAAAAGTGGCAGAGGCAATCAAGATCTGTATGGAAAAGGACATCAAGCCTCGCGACTGTCTGACGAAGAAAGCCTTCGAGAACGCAATTTCAATGATGATGGCTCTCGGTGGGTCAACTAACGGTGTACTGCATCTCCTCGCAATGGCAGGCACAGCAGAGGTCGAGCTCACACTCGACGACTTCCAAAGAATATCAGACAAAGTCCCCTTCATCGCAGACATCGCACCATCCGGCAAGTACCTCATGGTCGACCTCTTCAACATTGGTGGAATCCCGTCGGTGCAGAAACTCCTCATCGCAGCCGGCTTCCTCGACGGCTCAACAATCACGGTCACCGGCAAGACACTAGCAGAAAACGTCGAATCCTGGCCATCTCTTAAACAAGGTCAAGAAATGATCAAACCAATCGACAAACCCATAAAAGCAACCGGTCATCTTGAGATCCTGTACGGCAACCTAGCACCTAATGGCGCAGTCGCAAAAATCACAGGAAAAGAAGGAATGAAATTCACAGGCAAAGCCCGCGTCTTCAACAAAGAAGTTGAATTAAACGAAGCCCTTAACAAAGGCCAAATCCCTCACGGCGAAAATCTCGTCCTCGTAGTCCGCTACGAAGGTCCTAAAGGCGGTCCAGGAATGCCTGAACAACTTAAAGCCAGCGCAGCGATCATGGGAGCAGGACTTAAAAACGTCTCACTCATCACTGATGGAAGATATTCCGGTGCATCACATGGCTTCATCGTAGGTCATATATCGCCCGAAGCAGCTGTGGGTGGACCTATAGCTGTGGTGAAAGATGGAGATGTAATTACGATTGATGCTGAGAAGAATAAGATTACGATGCATGTGGATGATGTGGAACTTAAAGCGAGACTTGCGGGTTGGAAGCCGCCGAGAATGCCTGTTACGAGAGGAACGCTGGCGAAGTATGCGAGACTTGTGGGTGATGCGTCTCAGGGTGCTATGACTGATATGTTTTCTTGGTAACAATACAGCCTCTGGCCAAGTTGCGGGGAATCTGCGGCATTGAATAATTGCCTAGATCTTTACCACTCTGCGAAGACGTGTAGTCTTATGCAACAATACAAGCGCTCTGCCCTCGATGCTTGAGATTGAAATATTGTCTGCAACGTGCCGACCGCCGCGCGATCTGTAGAGCGGAGTTGTTCATTCGTGATGGGTTCCCCGAATGCTGGCCAGATGGTGTAACATAGTGCCAAGTTCTGAGGCTTCATACTATACAACATTTATTATCATCACAACCCTTCCCACAAGAGAATGTATCGGAAGGATCACAATCTTCGTAACAGAAACATCCCAATTCGATGTTGGGTCCTCCTTCGACGAGTTGGGTGCCGCAGTATTGGTTTGTTGGGCAGGGTTCGGGGTCTTTGTTGCAGTCTGACGACGATGGGAGATTAGTTCTATGATACAATAAGGTACTGAGGTGTGAGGTGAGACTCGTACAATTATCGTTCATGTTTGTCGGGTCTTGACAAAGTGTAGTTGTGAGGAGAAAGGAGAGCGTGAGGATGACTTGGAGAGATTGCATGCTGAGATATTGGTAGTATTCTGCCTTCAGCTTGTTGCTGATGGAGATGGAGACGGAGATGGGAGGTGTAGTGAGCTCTTAAGACTGCTACATGACAGAGGAAGAAGGTAGATGCTTCTGACCTTACTCTACCAACACTTCTTCAAGCTCTACTTGGTCGGAGGCCATGAGTGGAATTCCACGCTATTGAAGCATGGCGGAATCGAGCAGAAGTTGGCTCAAGATGAGGTCCACGGATTGTTGAAAGCCAGAGCCCTACAAGGACTATCCGCTCATGATCATTTGCTCTCGCTCTTCGCATCATTCATGCGTTAGGCAATCTGCCTGGGCAACCAGGTAGGTAAATAAATGAGAAAGCACGTTCCAGATCTTTCCCTAGGTGTTTAGACTTAGGGCTACCAGAGACGTCACCACAATGAGACTGGCGAAGGGTAGATGACGGGTTGGTTGGCTTGTATTCATAATTCGTATTCGTCGTATCATACATTATGGTTGAGTCAAGCATTGCGAAGCTTTCCTTAGGTATCGTCTTTGCCTGCCACTCTCATGCACGCAGTCACCTTACACACACAAGACTTTCCGATCTTTACTTTCCATCATGGCGTATGCATTACATCCCTCCTCGTACGTCTCCAATTCCCGCTGGCAGTACGCTTACACTCACAAAATGCATCCTTGAGCAGCGTGCTAGGCCCGTCCTTGAACGCAACACCAACAGCAATGGCTAATGTCATGCTAAACTTCAGCCATAGCCAGGGTGAATGCTTGTAACGATTCGCATGATGCGGACAGCGCTTAGCTCGGCCGGAAACACTCTTAGATATGCTGGATGAACGCTTCTTGCCCTTGCCTGAGATCAAGCTACGATGACGAAGGCTCGCGTTGACTGGTGATGAGGCGGGAGGAGTCTGGTATGGCGAGCCAAATGCCATGTCGGACATCTCAGCTGAGGAAGAGTCATCGAGAAGACTCTGCTCATCCTCTGCCTCGCCGCAACAGGCATGCTTCGTAAGCAGTCTCCTCTTGGCCATCGGCCCTAGCAGTACGCCGACAAGCCACCACTGAATGTTGAGTAGAGGCCTTGGGATCCACATTCGTCTCTGAGCCGTCTCGATCAGGTGCTTAGCCAGTGCGACAGGAGAGTCAAAGATGTCTCCAAAGAAGTGTCGAAGAGAGTCTAATGTCGAAAGCGAACCGATCGAGTGAACGCCCAGAGAATTACTACTGGCGCGACTCAGTAGCTTCGATGGCGGTCCGGTGTTTGATGCAGTGGCGACAGCGGTTGATGAGCCCGATACGAATCGTGATGAGGCGGCATGCGTGTCGTCGTTCACAGACGATGCCGAGTGATCTTGCGGCCCTTCTTCCGCGCCAGACACGAATGGACTTGAGTGAAGCACAGTCTTTGCATCTTCACTTGAGTGTCCCATGGGCGACGACCCGCGTTGTTCGAAGCCTGATGACGCAGTCCGGACGGCCGTCAGTTCCTCCATCAGATTCCTGCCAATGGAAGTGCCCACTGCAGAGCCTAACGAATCAAAGTTCCGTGTTGTGGTGTTGGAGCCGCCGGAAACCTGATACATGTCAAGAGTGCCATCAAGCAGAGCATCGTCGTCGAACAGGTCTTCCTCGATTGATTCTTGCACGTCATCAGGCGAGATCACTTCTTCATGGGTCGTGGTCTGGAAGGAAGGCCCGTCGAGGACCTGCGCATCAAGTACACTTTGAAAGTCTGGGAAAGGCGAGCTGCCAAGTCGCAGTGCTTCTAGCTCGCTAGAAGACCGACGCCGGCTGTATGGCGAAGGGCTTCGGCTTCGCGGAGAGTACGAAGTCCAGTCTCGTGACGAGAAGGGATTCTCGTCATTGTCAAGAGCGGGAGCAGATGCGGGAATTTGCTCGCAGTGAGATGTGGACGGCAGAATTAAAGGCTTCGGTCCCATGCTACCGGCACCAAATCTCCTCATTCGCCGCGTAGGCCTCTTTTGCTGGATTGCTGCACTGGGATTGGTTGAAGAAGCAGATGTCTCGGTAATCTTCGAGTCCTCGTCTGAGGACGCCACGTCTGGGGAGTAGCTTAAATTCATAGGCGAGACTGGTATTCCGGGACTGAATCTGGTCAAGGATGGCGAAGGGGAAGATGGCTGCGTCTGTGGTGGTCGCTCTGGCGACATTAGAAACCCTGCTGTCGGAAAGCGAGGTTGTATCATGGATTGCGGTCGGGCCTGTCTCGGCCTGCCTGGCACTTGGGCATGCAGATCGATCTTCGTCGGTGATGCTGCAAGTAGTTCGGACATGATTTCCAGCCTTTTCTCAAGATTCACATTTGCCGCTTCGACGGAGTCCCGACCCTCTCTCGCTGAATGCAATTGACCTTCTAGCTCGTGCACGCGATACGCTCTCTCCTCTACTTCCTCCTCCAGAAGACGTACTTTCGCTTCCAACGCGTCTGCAGCGTCTTGAGATGCCTGCGATCTCTCCTGAAGACGCTCATCAAACTCATTCTCCCAATTGGCAATTTCCTCAGATAGTCGGCTATTCTCTGCCTTCAAATGACGCATTGTCGCACTCTGTTCGCGCGTGACAGTTGGAGAGGTAGCGGCTTGCAGTTGCGCCTGCGCTGACTGCAGTTCGAACTCCAGATGATCAACATACTTTCCCTTCTCGGCACTTAATGACCGGCGGAACGACATGGGCGTGCGTTTTGTGCGCACAGTCCGGATCGATTTCGGGACAGCACTTGTCAATTCCGGTGACAGGTCCAATGTCTCTCCAAAAGCCGAATCGTGCTTGCTGCTGTCGGGACTGTCGAAGCTGCCGGAAGTTACGCGAGGGCGAACACGCTTCTTCTGTCTGATAGTTCCAGTACCAGCGCTGTTCCCAATCTCTTGCAAAATACCACTAGACACGCGTTTGCTGCGGGAGTCTGCAGACCTCCTTCCCGAAGGCGAGACATTTTCAGCATCAGACGACTGCTGTGTGCCAAGCATTGAGCAGGAGGAAGTCGTGGAGCATGTCGATATGGAAGTGACGGCCTTTGGTGTCACCTTCCTCGTGGGCATTGCGGCAGCACGAAACCCTGCATTGCGTAGCTGCAATCGACGCGTGCGTTGTGATCCAGATCCGATCGCTCCAGATCCACTGCCAGACCGTCGTTGTGAGCCTGGACTCTCATGATCGCGTATTCGATGCTCGGGAAAGGCTGCGTGCAGCGGTGAAGACGCCATGGGATGCGTTGCACAAATATCGTGTATCGAGGTGTGTTTGCATATGGAAAGCTATTCAGGTGTATGCCATGACGGAGTAACGAACGACAAGTCTACAATGGACTGGTTGCGGAGGGCCCCTTAGCTTAGTTAGAGACGGTGGTTACACCTTCTGACCGCTTTTGAGGCCGTCTTTTCTTGGTAAGAGCACAGGATGCTTGCGCGATGGGTTGTAATTTGATGCTTGAGCTTGATCCGAGGCCCATGACTGCCTTTGTTGACGTTAAACTCATTTCGGGCTGACTTAAGCTTCTTTAGGCTTCGACCCTAGCAACGGCCATCCGAGCCGAGGCAGGCGCAGCAAGGGCGTTTCTTCACACGCAACCTCCTCCATGGTTCTCACAACGACATGTCTCGGTACCTTCGAGGCAGCGACGATGTCTCGTTCAGACAACAGGCTTGTCTCCAAACAGCTTACACCGAGGCATGTTTTGACAGCAGCTCATACTAATGCAAGCAGCAGTATGCAGGACATCGGGACAGCTTCATATCAAGGTTGGGGTCCTTTCGAAAGAAGATGTCATTCCGAATCATCAATACTGCCATCATGCGAGGAACAGATAGTGTTTCGATGGCCTCCAACCAGCTCCCATCTCGAGACAAAATATCTCGTGGAATTGGCCGCTGCGTACACGATAAGAGCTGAAGGAGTTATGCACTTATTAGCAACACACCAGGCCAGACTTCGCTCTCAGGCAGGCACAGCTTGCACTCATTCACATGGAGACCACGTCAGCAAAGAGACTCTGTGCGAGTGGACTTGCCGATCTGCTTCAGAGGCCAAATCAACAATTGAGTGCCATTTCTTCAACGCGCCACAGGATGAAACTGGTTCCGTTGCGAGTTTGCAAAACCGGCAGAATGTACATCTCAGGCGAGAAAAGTTGAGGTTCTACTGTTGACCACATACAATTTTGCTATCCGACACGTAGCCACCGATTCTTTTCCATAGCTTCTTTGGGCACTTCAACAGTCCCGAACGTCGCAACAACAAGAACGTGATCCTGGTTAGGACCCAAATAGTCGGCACCTGACGCCTTTTCAGGCTATGTACTCCTTGTAACCCCGCGGTAGCCTTGTCACTCTGAGAAGCTTCACATTACGCTATTTGTCCACCGTAGAACTCGGTAGTCGTCCTTCCGATGAACGATGCTACACCCCGCCAGTCAATGCAACTTCTGCTATAGCAAGAATTGCCAAAGATGGACATCCTCTCGCTGTTGAAGGTATCTGTCTTCCACCATCGTCTCTATCTTGATCAATCTGTATTGAACAAGCTGACCAGTCATGACTATCTTGCAAGCACTCACTATCGTCCTAGGAGCCACATCAGTGGCAGCAGCTCAAGATACACCTCAAGTCACTTATCCCGGCACACCATGGGTACCAGCCGAATATGCTATGAGCCCAGAAGTTCTCCCATCTCCCAGAACCCAAGGCACAGGCTGGGAACCTTCCCTCAAACAAGCCACAGACTTCGTCTCCAACCTAACCCTCGAAGAAAAAGTCCAAATCATAACCGGTACCTCTGGCCCATGTGTCGGCAACATCGCCCCAATCCCGCGCCTCAATTTCAGTGGTCTCTGCCTCCAAGATGGACCACTCGCCATTCGACAAGCTGACTATGCTAGCGTCTTCCCAGCTGGTCTCACAGTCGCCGCATCGTGGGATCGCAAGCTCGCTCGAAAACGTGGTCAAGATCTTGGTGAGGAGTTCAGAGGGAAAGGCGCGCATGTGATTCTTGGACCTGTTGCTGGACCTCTTGGAAAATCGAGTCGTGGTGGAAGGAATTGGGAAGGATTCTCCCCGGATCCTTATTTGACTGGTGTTGTGTTTGAGGAGAGTGTCCTTGGTGTGCAGGAGAGGGGGGTGCAGGTTTGTGGGAAACGTAAGTATACAGATCTTTGAACCTGATACGACGAGGTGGTTTATGAATGGTTCAGACTACATCGGTAACGAACAAGAAGTCCATCGCGTTCCTGTCGTCGATGGCACTAAGGCTGCTGGTACGTCGTTCGCCGCTGTATCCGCGAACGTCGATGACCAGACGATGCATGAGGTTTATCTTTGGCCTTTTGCGAATGCTGTCAAACAGGGTATGTCTTCTGTCATGTGCAGCTATAATCGTCTTAATAGCACATATGGCTGTGAGAACAGCAAGACTCTCAACGGACTTCTCAAGGAAGAGCTTGGATTTCAAGGTTGGGTGTACGTAGGCTCGTCTCTCTTCACCGCTTATTCCTTGAGCTGACAGACTATGCAGAGTCAGTGACTGGGGAGCCACACATTCCAGCTACCAAGCAGCAAACGCTGGTCTTGATATGACCATGCCGGGCTGGATTTACGAAAATGGCCGAGGCAGCTCGTGGTTCGGGGCCAACGCCACACTGATCATCCAGAACGGCACTCTCTCAATGGAAAGACTCGACGACATGTGCCTGAGGATCATGATTCCATTCTTCCATCTCAAGCAAAATAAACACTTTCCGCCTATCGATGGCAGTAGCTCCGACCTCAACAACATAGATCCTGCGATCTTCAACTATTCGTTCCCGGTTGGTCCATCACACGTTGATGTTCGTGCAGATCATGCAGAACATATTCGTGAATTGGGTGCTGCGGGAATTGTTCTTCTGAAGAATGTCAATGGGACTTTGCCTTTGAAGAAGCCTAAGAGTATTGCTGTGATCGGGAACGCTGCAGCGGATATTACCACTGGTCTTTATCCCGAGCAAGACGCCGATGCGTACGTCCTCGGATGGGATATCGGAACACAGCCTCTCGGAGGCGGTAGTGGTTCAGGCCGTTTCTCGTACGTCGTATCGCCTCTGGAAGCTATCAAGGCTCGTGCCAAAGCTCAGAAGAATAATGCTCTGGTGCAGTACGTGCTCAACAACACTGTCATCACGAATGCGGATGGCTTTACGGTTTTCTACCCGCCTCCTGAAGTCTGCTTGGTGTTCTTGAAGTCTTGGGCGAGAGAAGGCTATGATAGACTTTCGTTGCTGCTTGACTGGAATGGTACGGCTTTGGTGGAGAAAGTTGCTTCGCAGTGTTCGAATACTGTTGTGGTTACGAATAGCGTTGGAGTTAATGTTCTGCCTCTTGCGGATAGTCCGAATGTCACTGCTATTCTAGCGGCCCATCTGGGTGGCCAAGAGCAGGGGAACTCGATAGTGGACGTGCTTTGGGGACATACCAATCCTTCGGGAAAGCTGCCATACACGATACCGCTTCGCGAAGAGGACTTTGCGTTTTCGGATATCACGAACTCAACGGAGCTTTTGGCATCGGCTGATCCGAATGCGTGGCAATCGAACTTCCAGGAGAGGCTGCTGATTGATTATCGTGAGTCGGTCCAAATTTTCGAAAGACGAAGCTGATGTCGTAAAGGCTGGTTCGACTACCATAACCTTACTGTGCAGTATGAGTTCGGCTTCGGCTTGTAAGCGGACCTTTCCTCATAATCAGGTTTAGGAAGCTGACGATAGCAGATCATACACCACCTTCTCAGTCGGCAACCTCAAAGTCAAACGTCTCGGCTCAGGAAGCATTCCAGCTATTCCCCCCGACTCCAAAACTATGCCAGGCGGAAACCCAGAGCTTTGGAAAGTTGTGTATGAAGTAAAATTCACGGTCACGAACACCGGCTCAGTCCTCGGCGACGCAGTCCCTCAGCTCTATCTCGGCTTGCCTCAGGCCGATGATGGTAATCCCGTCCCAGTCAAGGTCTTGCGTGGGTTTGAGAAGGTCAAGTTGGGGCCTGGACAAGTCAAGGAGGTGAAATTCGAGCTGATGAGGAGGGACCTCAGTTATTGGGATGTCATGACGCAGCAGTGGATGATTGCCATGGGCGAGATCAAGATGATGGTTGGCTTGAGTAGTCGGGACATTCGAGCTACTGCGTCTTTGTGGCCGCTGAAGGAATACATCTAAGGTTGTGTGAGGTCGCTGACGGGAATACGTAGCGTAGTTGGCACAGACCGAAAATTCGACGCCGTGACTCTCGTCTCAGGTCATTCGGTGTCCGTTCGGCTGCTTATTTGCCAGTCTTCTGACAATGGAAGTGATCATGACCAAATTGTAGTGCCTCGGGCTCTGACTGCGACCTCTTTCTTGAGAGGCACATTCTCGATGGCCGTTGGTACACCCCGTTCCGTCTCACTTGTTAAACAGGATGACCTCGCCCAGTCTTCCACTCCTCAGCCTCTCCAGGACTTTCTTCTCACTCATCCTCATCTCGACACAGATCTGGTCCATACAATGCTGTCCATCCAAGAAAGATCGTAACTTTTCGTCTTCCTCGCTTCGTACCCGATCAGCACTCTTGTGACTTTTGCCAAGACTTGCCGGATGAGGACCGGACGGTGGTGTAGCCCATCCACTAGTCAAAGCAGCTTTTCGCCAGGCCCTTTCGAAGTCTCTCACCTCATCATCGCCGGATCTTGGGAGCCTCGATTTGCGACTGTTAGACCCTGACGACTGCTTGTTAGAGCGGGTTGATACAGGTGACGCTGGTCTATGTTCCATGGCCAGAGCATATTTGTGTACGCGCCGAAGAAAGCCTTTGACTATGCCGAAGGTTATGAAACGGCGGATGTCTATGCATGCAAGCTCGTCCTTGTTGGTCAGACAAAAGTCCGAAAGGTTGAGTCCGGGGGACAGCGAACTGTATAGGCTCACGATATCTTCTCGGGCCGGTATACCATCTTGCGCAGCTCCGTTCACTGACGAAGGGGCCACACTTGCGTTCGTACCCTTGGTAGTTGTCGAGACTGCAACATATCTTCTGCACTCGTCTTGCAGCTCAGGATCGCCCAAAAGGTAGACCACTTCGTCCGTGCATGCATAGATCGCTTGGAAGTGGAATATATCGAGCAGAATGGCCTTGCCATGATGCACAAGCTCTTTTACGGCTCGCTTGACTAACTTCAGTTCCACGTCGGCGAGTTCAGCAATTTTCTGCACATGTTTGATGCCATCTATGAAGTCGTGTATCCGGACAAGAGTGAGATCCCACGTCCACTCGCCTTGAGAAGGCACGCTCCTGACCAGCAAAGGCACGTCCCAAGCGCGTATCCTGTCCGGAGCATCTTTCGCATACTCCTTCGGGTACTCAGGTCTTAGATTCAAGATGTGCACCGCATCAATCCTGACACATGTCTCTCCATACTTGTTTAAATCCTCGACGATGCTCTCCAAGAGACCATAGACATTGCCTCCATCTCGCCTTGGATATCCTTCCTCACCAGCCCAGACGAGACCAACCGAATCTTCTTCTTTTTGAAGCATGCAGTCATCCCACTCGATTTCGGTGAAGAACCTCGCAGTCTTCCGAGCTACTTGCTGCCAAGGATGCGCATCCTCATCTTCTGTAAGCACGAAGCAGACATTAAATGTGAACCGATTCCTGTGGTAGTCATCGTGCTCAAGGGACACAGGGTATGCTATGACTCTATAGCCATTTGTGCATATCGAAAGTGGCTGATTGCATAAATCGTAGGGTGGAATTACGTAGTGAGAGACATCGCTCCACGGGAGTAGAGGTTCATGACCAGGCGCGGCTCGAATGGTATTGTTTGGGTATTGGTGAATCACGGAAGGTCCTCGTTCGGGATGAAATCGCGCGTAGAAGACGGCTTTCAGCATCTCTTGTGTAGCAGAAGACCAGATGGTCTTCGACCAGTAGCGACTACATTGTTGTCAATGAGAAGAAGGAAAGCGAGGTTCGTTAAGCTGCAGAGCACTCAATGCGCAGCTGTGATTGGCCCCGGCTTGTCGGGCGCTAGTTGATGTGCGGAACCGCCAGCAGTGGGTTCGGGTTGGTTTGGTTTTCTTCGGTTTCATTTCTACTCATCAACAAGACTACACACTGCTTCATGGCCCCTCTTCCGCCTTTCCAGACTGCTCTTTCGAAGCCGAAGCCGATCTAGATGCTATCTCAGAATACTGGGATGACCTGCAAACCACATTGCCACAAGGCCGCCATGAGACCGCTCTCCAGCTCTTCCACGACTATAGATACGCGACTGTTTGAAACGCAGTCTCAACTCATTCACCGACTACCGCAGGCAGCTGTCTGCTCGTACCTCGGCATCTTGGTGAGTATGCTCAGAGCGCTGAGTGAATGTATGTACCAGCTTGATTGTTCTCCCATTTAGAGTCAAAGCATCTTGATGTTTTGCTTTGTTTATTCCTGCCCAAGAGCCGAAATCCGTTTCATTACAAGAAAAGACAAGCATTTGGTGAGACAAGTAGGTAAGGTGAAGTAAGCATCAGCTCACCTGAGACTTCGATGACCTGCAGCAGGTGGCACTTTATCAGTCGGCTGAGCACGGGCAGTCCGCCTGGCCATTTCACCCCGAGTTTCCTGGTACTAGTAGGCACTTCCAATTTCATTCTTGTGGAAGGTCGGAGGGCTATGTGGAAGGATGAGTCGACTGGTGAGTCGCAGTCGCGAGTGCTTGGGGAGGAGCATGTCGTGGCAGGTGCAATGTGTTGCTGATGTTCACCTCTTCGAGATCGCTCCGCTTCTGATGCTTCTCGTCGACCACGCCACCGACATCCGCTCACGACGCACAAAACGCAAACCAAAAAAATGAAGGAACACTGCTTCGACACGTCGAAACCTGCCGAAATCGGCAAATTCTGCATGGATTTCCTGCAAATCAACGACACTGTGCTGCCGCCGCATGCGCTCCCACGATATTGTCGTGTCGAATACTCCAATATCGCTCGCATCTTGTCTGGGGTCTTCGTTCTGGTTTGGCTCCTGGTCTTAGGAGAGATCAGCGAGATGATTGTGAAGAAGCTGCCGGCGAAGGTCATTCGCGGCAATCGGTGGGCTCGAGGAGCCCTTTTCTTCTGCACTTTCGGTTCTGCGGTGTCGGCGCTCGTTTTGAGCGGTTTTGATCTGGTCTGTGGCGGAAACAAGCTCACTGTCGGCTCCTTTGCGTTCGGTTACGCCGCTCACGCCATTGAGCACATCTTGGCGATCTACTTCGCAGCACTGGCGTGGAGCCGTGCAAACGAGGTCGATCCTGAAGTCATCAGCGACGACCAGCAGATTGGAGGTGATGGAACGTCATCCGGATACTCCGCATACTCCTGGAACGTCCAGCGGGAGTTGCGCCAGAGATCGTTTGGATCTACGAGCGCTTGAGCTCTCTATTGGAGCCCTGTCACAGCTCCAAGTATCATTATCCGTGTATTTTCTAGACAGTGGAGGCGGGCACACTGGAATTCCTGTTCGAAAGCCTGATGACCTACAGTGGTCCGTGGCATTAAGGATCGTTCAGGTGGTCTTGGCCGGGCTTGCTTCTCGGAAAGGCAACGGCTGCGTGAGCGTGGGCAACTCACAAAGCCAACTCCGCGATGGTTCGTACCTTGCGTCCTCGGGACTCGGTGCATCAGCGACATTCAAACGCTGTTAAGGAGCTTACTACCATTGAAAATCAGTGATGGTCCACAAAAACGAACCTATGGTCTTGCATTAATGCTTCTTGAAAGCGACGTCAACTATGCCTCTGAGAGCGAGACCATGCCCTTCAGTGTCAGCTTTTACCATTGAGCGACGCTGCGACTTTAATCCCTGACTTTCCACATCAGCTCTCATCCAGCGGAGAGACTGTGCGATCCAAGTTAAAGCTTGGTGCCCATCCACCAATATCGACGGGAGAGCTTCGCCAGCTACCAAGTGGAGTACTTTCGCAGCTGTGCGGAGCAGTGATGGATCACGAGGACGAAACGACGGTCTTGCGATAACGCTTCTTTGGTGGCGCGGCTATTGAGCGATCGATGGCAAAACTGTGCCCTTCAATGTCAGCTTTACAAGTGAGCGACGATGTGGTACAATCTCTCACCTCATACGACGATTCTCGTTCAGCGCGAGAAACTATGCAATCCAACTCAGAGCTGGAATTTCATCCGTCGCTATCGACGGAAGAGATTCGCAAGCTACCGGAACCTGTGGCTTCTCACTTGCGCGGAGCACTCGACTCATCAGGCTCTCGCACGAACGAGGGACCATGCCGCCAGCGTCGTTTCTTAATGCTTCATCAGGTCTTGTGCTGCCAGAGCGAGCGATTTCAGATCCAGTCAATGAGCAATTCCCTGCCACACACGGACAAGTAGCAAGTACCGTGTCTGTGATCGGCAAAACTTCACTCCGTATATTTGGTGGCCTCGATCATCGAGCGACGCTGTAACTTCACACCTCCACGCGACAACGCTCGCTCGTCTGAAAAGATAGTGCAGCTGAATTCGGAGCTGGACTCCATAGCATCTGGCTGAACGACGGAAGCTTGGCCAAGTGAGATTGGCCGCCCAGATTGTGAGAATGTGTCAGGATGTACAAGTTCTCACCTGTCCAAGACATCTCGCCCGCTTCACTCTCGCAGGTGTGAGCGGACTACGCAAAGGGCGTCAGTTCTCGATACTTCTGAGAAGCCTCTGATTGCAGAAGCAACCCGCATCAGCCCACCAACCCTGTGCTACAGACGTGTATGCAGTAAAGATGGCTTCGTTGACTGGTGGTGTCGCTCTTCGCTTGCTTGGTAGCCTCGTCATTGGAACACGATTGCTGCCGAATGACAGACAACCGTAGCACGATCTCCGAAAGTCATTTCCCGCTGTTTCCTGCTGAGGATCAAGTGCGGTCACGGGACTGAGTCGTTTGAACAATAACGATTTGGTTCTTGACAGCTTGCAACAACAGGGCAGAGGCGTAGAGCGGGTCCTACCAAAGTCTCAACCAACGCCAAGGCGAATTGCACTGCTTGCCACCTTGCCCATCTCACTTGAAATGTGCAGTCCCGTCGACACGGACACCGCATGCAAGCATGATCTGCGCCAGCGCCTGGAGTCTGCCCATTGGCCTTATATTGGCTCTCTTCATCAGTCCGGGCTTCGGTCTTGACCAGCGTGACAGCATCGATGTCTGTGTCTGGCCGTTCTCCATCAACTTCAATCGCTACAAAAACCTTGTTTGCCATGGAATGGGTCCGGATCAGCAGCCACCGGTCACAGGCGTGAAGATGAAACAGAATGAGTGCATATCCTGGAAAGATGGCCTTGCATTCGCCAGCTTCGTGTACCAGTTTCTCCCCTATGAGCACACTCACACTCCAGGGTGCCACGGGAAGTGCACTCTGGAAGTTTATGAAGACAATGATTGCGGCGGACGCAAGGCGAAGGGCAAGGAGGTCAAAGGTAGTGGGCCAGGATTCAAGGACCCATTCCACATTGTAGAGCATGTAAGTTCATATCGAGACCGGTTGTTTGTGGAACGCGGCGACTGACCTTGACAGGCGGAGAAGGGCAAGTTCGGCATGTGCCAGCACTTATGGGAGAACCGTGGCAGAAGTGTATACCTCTATTGTGAGGACTAAGGTGAGATTTTCCACCTGGATTCTTGCGCTTTGTATAATGACATTTCCCAGGCTTTCGAATGATCTGAGAA
This sequence comes from Pseudocercospora pini-densiflorae CBS 125139, assembly GCA_000504365.2. Taxonomy (NCBI): domain Eukaryota; kingdom Fungi; phylum Ascomycota; class Dothideomycetes; order Mycosphaerellales; family Mycosphaerellaceae; genus Pseudocercospora; species Pseudocercospora pini-densiflorae. Next base: position 113,575 of record AWYD02001112.1, read on the forward strand.
GCTGCAAACCGAGACAGGAGCTATGTGATCAAGTGTTGGCACACTCAAGCGCGAAATGACCAGAAGACGCAACGTGACCTCGTGTCGGGCATCGCACAGCTCTAGTAAGCTGATCAGTAACGGACTGCAAGCACACGCAAGGCATATCTCCAGCAGATGCATAAGGATCTTTGTATGACATCTGAGGCTTCGGCAGCTCGATGCAGAGCTTCCAGCCTCAGAGCCCTCCCTACGACCGATGTTCCGCAAATATATGATCTGACAAAACTCTCCAGCTCACACGAGGCTGAATCCGAGGTCAGCACAAATGCGTACTGCGCAGCATTATACTTCTTCCCCATGGGTGCTCCAGATTATCCAAAAGCAAGAACCGACATGTGCCGTGTCGATCGTCTCCAGCTCGGTCTGCTCGCTCCGTCTTGACAAGTATGGTCAAAGATCGTCGTTTCGTGCCTGAAGACAGCAGCGTCATTTTGCGGTTAGACTTCCCCAGACGCCAATCTTTCACGAATTGGACTACTGCGAATAGAGTTTCCATACAACTGATGAACAGATGGAGAGCTGCACTGGTGTCCCAAAAGCATCGGGATTCATGATTCGCTTTTGCAGCAACGCTCCAATGCGTCGATCGAGAGGAGAACGGGAGAGGAATGTTCCAAATAGCAATTACATACTTCAAACGTGTGATCAACGGTAGATACTTGTAGGCGTCGTTTCCTCCAAGTAGGAGTTTCGAGGTTTGGCCCGTCTCTAGATCACTGCTCGTGTCATACACATAGAGACTACACAGTATGGATTCCGAAAAGCACGCTCCGAGCCATAGGAGCTCCGACGAAAAGGTCGAGGACACCGACCTCGCCCATCAAATTTCGACAAATGATCCTAGCAACCGCGACCATCGATCCGACGACGACAGAGCGGATGTCGCTCGTGGGCGCAATGCAGACAAGATCGATCGCAGCTATTGGCTGTCGGTCAACTTCATCGGCACGCTTTTCGCGACAGGAATGGCGTTCATGGGAGGCATTGGAGGCTTTGGTCTGATCGCACCTATTCTGCAAGACATCAACGCCGAGATTGGTCCATCACCAAACATCAACTGGGTGTCGCTCGCGAACATCACATGTGGTGCTGTCTTCTTCCTGCTTGTTGGATCATTGTCGGATATTCTGGGCCGAAGATGGTAGGCATAAAACCCTCGAAAGTCATGGCATTTTCTGAATTTGACAGGTTCTTCGTCTTTGGATCTGGCCTCGCCCTGATTGGCAGCATCGTCGGCGCGACTGCCAACAGTGTCAACACTCTCATTGCGTCGCAAGTCCTGATTGGTATCGCTGTGGCCTTCCAGCAGTCCTTCTTCTGGGTGGTCGCAGAGATCGTGCCGATGAAGTTCAGGTAAGCATTCGAAGAGCGAAGAAATGGACGACTCCTGACCGTGGATGCCCAGATACCTTGCCAATTCGTACTGCTACGCCATGACTACGCCGACGAGTCCACTCGCAGCTCGAGTGGCCTATTCTCTTCAGACATACCCCGGCGGCTGGCGCAACTGCTACTACCTCCTGATCGCTATCAATGCAACGAGCATGATCGCCTGGTATCTATTCTATCGTAAGCAGTCCTACCGAGTAGAGAAGAGGATCGATACTGATCGAGTGAATGCGCAGACCCGCCTACCTTCAGTATGTTGCACAGAAAGAGACTGGCGAGGGATCTTCTTCTCCACTTCGATTGGATTGGCCTTCTGTTGTTCAGCGGTGGACTTTGTATCTTCATCTTCGGATTGAACTGGGGCGGTGTTCTGTGAGTATACCCTTATAGCCGATATGAGCGTCTTGCGATATCCAGAGATGGTCTGCAGCGGCCACCTGCTGACAGCGTCCAGATACCCGTGGAGCTCTGCTCATGTGATTGCGACAATGGTCATTGGAGCAATCACTCTCGCAGTCATTCTACCAGCGTACGAGATCTTCATCTACAAACGCGGGAAGCAACCATACTTGCCTATTCACCTGTTCAAGAACATCAGTAAGCATCTCATACTATTGCTCAATTATACCATCTTGGCAATGGCTAATCTGTTTTGTGTACAGGATTTATGTCCGCAGCAGTCAACAACGGCTTGGCTGCTGGTGTCTACTACGGTTTCTCGCTCGTGTTCCCACAAATCGTCACGGTCATCTACTATGGTCGAGGTGAGATCAGCATGTACGATGTCGGTACCCAGGCCGGTCTTGCTCCAATGGGTTTCGTCTTTGCTCAGGTACGCTACAAATCTTTCGTTCCAATTCGAGCGAGTGCTAATCCGCAGTAGATGTGTCACGGATTCTTGGAATGGGTGACTGGGCCGAAATGGGGAATGGTCGGATCCGCCGTGGTCGGCTGCGCGTTCCTGACATCGGTCGCCTCGAATATCGATAACCGCGCTCAAACCGAAGGTCTCCTGATCGTCGGCGCTTTCGCAATGGGTCTGGTCGAAGCTCTCGCGACCACTACTGCCACATTCCCGCTTCGCTCACAGGAAGAAATTGGACAAGGAGGTGGATTGACCGGAAGTATGAGAAACTTCGTCTCAGCGATCGCGACAGCAGTGTATACTGCAACTTTGAACAATCGTTTGGTTGTGACGACCAAGCAATACGTAGCTCCGGTCGCTACAAACATGGGACTTTCTCAGAGTGCCCTTCCGGCTCTGATCGATGCTCTTGGGAACAAAGGCCAATACTCTGCTGTGCCAGGAATCACACCGGCTATTCGAGCTGCGGTCCAGGAGCCATATCGAGAAGCGTTTCGAGATGCGGCGAAGACGGTGTTCCTGGTTTCGCTGGCTTTCTCTGGATCTGCCCTCATTCTCGCGTTCTTCACTACCAACAACGACAAGTCTACTGCCAACTACGTGGCAGGAGCTGTGCATAGTGGCAAGGAAGAGAAGCAGTACAATGCGGAGTTCAAGGAGCAGAGGAGGGCGAGTAATGTTGGCCAGGAGGCAGAAGCAGCGGCCTGATCGATAGGCGATATTAGTCGTATGTCGAGCTAATGTAAGGTTAATGCAATCGCGCTGCGATCTAATGAGCTTTGTATACACCAAAGTGTAAGCCAAGTGATGTTCTTTCAGTCGTCCTCTTGACGTGCACAGCAGTATAGGGAAACTCACAGTTGCCGTTTCGCACTGACTACACTAGATGCAATGATTGGCTTTCCTCGGGATCATCTTCCATGATTTGTGCTCTTGACAGTCCGGGAAAGAACGCATCTCCGATCAGTTCGTTGGCGGCTTCGCCAGTCCGCGATCGAACGACAAACGGCCACGGTGCGCCATAAATGATGCAGATTCGGTCTTCTGGTTTCGTTTGCTCAGGCACCCGCCAGCAAAGGCTCCATGGCGAGTTTCGAGCACTGCTAAGTTGCGTTCCGGACTCATAAGAGCAACTGGACTTCCGTGAATGTCCTCAAGAGTGTGCCGGATCGAGGAACAATCTGAATCTGTCATTTGCGAGCGAGAATGTAGCAAGCTTAGCAGTTGACCCGATGTCCAGTACGGACAAACATCAGTGCAATCCGTGCAAGCGAGTACTTTCTCATCTACAACACATCTATCACGGTAGGCTCTCAGGAAGAAGCTGCCTCTGGCGATCCATTTCTGCAGGCACTCGAGATTCGCTCGAAATCTTAAGTTGTTAGGGAAGTCTTTCGAGTAGTCGGTTTCACAATCGCCGGCGTGGCGAATCTGAGAATCGTTCAGCACATCTACAGCTTTGCCTATAATGCGTCCACCAATACTAAGTTTGTTCTCCTGCGTTCCAGTGGCACAGGTCAGAGGTCTCGATTCTGTGACCCTGCCGTGATAGGCCCGAGACATGTAACGCTCGAAGATGAACTGCACCGTGGGTTGATTTGTCTGATGCAGATTGGCAACCCAGGAAGGGTAGCCATCGCAGCTGTCGTTCTGATCATGCCTGCGGGTTGAATGTGCGACTGCTAGCAAAACTGCTGAGTTGGCGATAAGGGTGTTTGCCGACAAGCAGTATTGGACAGCATTGCGAAACAAAGCACTAGGAGCAATAGTATAGTCTGGATCCAGCATATGGCAGTCCAGCATGCCTGTGATATCTCGGCAAGCAAAAACTCGGTCTCGCGGATCTGTACAAGACCTGCCCAAGGTGTTATATAAAGCATCAGCAAGGCCAAACTTTTCGTCGCCAGACAGAAGACGGATCCTGTGGATGCTTGCTAACACGATCCTGATATCCTGGAATGGCAAAGAAAGATCATTAAATCCGTCCCATTCGGACAATGCGTCCAGACTGGTAGCCTCGATGCTATGCTCCCCACTCTGGATCGTTGCCATCGAGGACAGGACATATTCTTGGACTACCCACAAGCGCTGAAACCATGGTCTGCAGCAAAGACTTCTCAGGGCCTCTGCAGTCGCCTCCAAAGCTCGCGCCTGATCATTCAGGTATCTTGCTGGACAGCACGAGCATTCAGGCCTCAAGGAGCACATGTACTCCGCGACAACACCAGGTGCGACAGTCGTGTTCTGAGATGTTTTGTCTAGGCTGAGCATGTAGCCAAGCATGCCGTAAGCGAGCCAGTCAAGACCTTCTCCTTCACCAAGCCATACCAGGACACAGGAAGCTTCGCCAAAGATTTTTCCCATTTCAGCAACCTGCTGGGCCTTTTCTTTGACATCATCCTGATTGATGCAGAGCGCATCGACCCATAGTCGCCGCGGCTGGTCAACATTGCGAAAACGCTGCAGAGCCTCGTACAGTGACGTCGTGATGTAGATAGTGGCCTTCTTATTTAGTGTGATCTGCTGGGGAAAGACTTTTGGACCCCATGCATAAGAGATTGCTTCATAGTCAGGTCCAATGCGTCCGTTTGCGCTCCATGATGATTGCAAACTTGGCTCGTTCGAAAATTCTTGAAGGGCCGTGTGTTCCAGGACTGCTTGTAAAGGCTCTCCAAACAGCCCAGGCTGCAGCACGAGGACTCGTATCTCACATGGCCTGAGAGGCTCGTAGCGGTATGACGGCAGTGAAAGAGTTTCTTGAGAGATCACACAGACATCATCTCGACTGATAGGTGATACCGGTGCTTCTCCTGGATTTTGTTCTTTGTTCGAGCCGTTACGCCTCTTCATGGCAAGAGTTCGCGTCTTTGACCGCCTGTGGGATGCTCAGTGTCTTCATCAGTTCGCATTGCGACAATGCAGCTAAGGTACCGTCGTGGCGTAGCAACACAATCATGGCTGCACACGACGCGGCAGTCTCTCGTAGTCGAGGGAACACAAGCAAGGAGAAAGGAGCAGGTTTGTGAACGCCAAGAGCGGCTTTGGTCGTATTCGTACTCGTATTCGGCTTTCCGATCTCTTCATGAAATCTTGAACCTCACATCCAGCATCCTTACATCCAGCGAAGAGCCAATAATGGTCCCAATGCCGTCTATGAAGGCGTCGACGGTAGTGAACGACTTCATCGCACTGCCATTACGCACTCCGCCGGTACCATCATTCCCACAGAAAGCGACACATTATCTTTACCTGCGCGCAAATGCGCCAAAAGTGCCAGCTGAGAACACGCCTCGCGAACTGTTCTTGGTAAATTTGCCTGTGGACGCTACAGAATCCCATATCAAGCATCTCTTTGCTAATCAACTTGGCGGTGTTAGAGTAGAAAATGTGGCTTTTGAAGGCGCAAGAGTAGGCAAAGGAATCGCTGCTCCAGTTGCGCCTGTACAGCAAGGAAAGAAGAGGAAGCGAGGCGATGAGGAGGGGCAGACTGCGCAAGAAGTCGGCCTGCTACCAGAGACTTGGGATCGAGATTTACATCGAAGCGGAGGTACGGCGGTAGTGACATTCGTGGACGCTGCAAGCGCGCAACTTGCTCTGAAAGAGGCCAAACGAGCAGCAAAAGGCAAGGGCGAGATCACCTGGGGAGAAGGTGTGAAAGGCGTGCCCGCCCTGGGTAGCAAGAGATATGCTGCGCATCACAAGCTACGATATCCAGATCATGCAGTGTTACAGCAGAGCGTGGATGCGTTCATGACGGCTTTCGCTGCGCAGGAAGAGGCGAAGGCGAAAGCACTGGCGAAGTTACGGAATGAGCCAGATGAGGATGGTTTCGTCACTGTCACGAGAGGTGGAAGACAAGGTCCCGGCAGAGAAGAGGAGGCTAAGGCCAAGGAGGAAGAGCTCAAGAAGAGGGAGAAGAATCGCATTAAGGAGGACTTCTATCGCTTTCAGGTGCGCGAGAAGAAGAAAGAGGAAGCCAAGGATCTGGTCAAGGGCTTTGAAGAAGATAGGAAGAGGGTTGAGGAGATGAAGAGACGGCGAGGAAAGTTCAGGCCCGAGTAGGGCCCCATGTGCCTGCAGAAGACAGTGATAGTCCAATGCCTCACGACAATTCGTGCTCTTACACTTGAGGTGGACTTGGAGCCTTTTCCGAGTCGCACCCGTGGTGGCGTGTGGGCTCAAGCGGACCGCATAGGAAGAGAAAAAGCCACTTTCGCTTCCCTACCAGCATTCGCACATGACCATGAACTCATCACCTCATGAATATCGAGCTTGAGCTCGAGCTTCATCCGCTTTCGATCACAACGACGTTGTTGCCCTATGCAACCGTTGCCAAGATCTGGACCTGCATCACACGAACTTTCGCACGGCACGCCTTCAATACAGGGCATCGTAAAGATTTCGGCAGTGGCCACACAGTCATTCCTAATCACTTCATGGTGCGTATACAGGCGCACGGTGATCATGTGGTCTGCCAGCAAGTTGATTATTTCCATTACAGCATAATGGGCTCCTCTGTGGAGCGAGTGTTCAACACAGTCGAGTTGCTCGAAATGATCTTGCTCGAAGTCGCAAAGGACCGCGCTGTACAACATTGGAGAGATCTTCTGAAGCATAACCGGCAATTTCACTATGGCCACATCGATGGAGCGAAGAGCGTCATCGCCGCGCAGCGCGTCAGCAAAGCCATGTACACCACTGTTCGCGGATCGTCGAAGCTTCAAGAAGTCTTGAACTTTAGACCATTTGCCACTTCGGCCGATGCTTCATGCTCGCTCTGCTATTCGGATGAGGTATGTCGAATGCGCGGCTGGAAACCAGACAATGCAAGTGGCAGCATTGTCACGGGAAGTGGCGTTCTGGAGTGGCAACATGTCGACAAAGACGTTTTGAAGATGACTTTCGATGGTAGAGGCGACTTATCGGCCTGCCTCAAAGGCTCATGGCAGGAGACGTACATCTCTTATCCTGGCACAATCATCAGGCACCTGATTGTCGACTGGCAGCATGCAGGATATCCTCTCAGAGCTGAAAAATATTGCTGCATTGTCGATCCCACTTTGGGTGATCTGGCCGAGCTTGCCATCGGAACTACTGAAGACTCGATGGAGCAGGGAACGTGCTACGACCTGCAGGAAGGTCCTTATGATTGGAGACGTGGGTTGTCTCCGATGGTGAAAACTACGTATCACGGCCTCAAGAATTGGAATGCTGAGATCTCGGCCATCGAGAAGTGGATGACTTGAGAGAATCACAGAAAGCCGGGGAGTCGCAACGGGCGACAAGACATCACCTTGAAAATGGCTCCGAGACGTCATCACAACTCTTCAGCGCTGCTGCCAGTCTGGAGTGTATACAAGTAAATCCGGGTCCACGATTGGTGGCAAGCCTCTGTATGAACACTCTGTGGCAAACAATGCACTGTGTTCGATGCAACTTTCACCATCGTTGCTCACACGATCGTCCTTCCTTTGTGTCACGCCGCACAAAGCATAGTCAATCCACAACAATCCAACTATGCAGAGAGGTGCTGATCAGCGTTAGCTATATAGTTCGCACCTGTTGCATCTTTCAGACCTGCGTCTTTTCACCACTTAAACCTCTGACCCGAACGACGTTTCACTGAACAGTTTCGAAATCAGGATTTGGACATCTTCGAAGCTAAGCACAAGAAAGATCTCTATCTCAGAGTCTGATCAGGATATCATGATGAACGAGGAGGCCTCATTATCGCAAGAAGAAGTCAATCAGGATATCAACATGTCCGGCGCTAACACCATACAGAGCGAGACCAACCTATCGGACTCACAGCACAACCACGCAGCCACAGACTCTCTTGCGACCGACACCATGACATGGCAAACAGCCAGCGACCCGGAGGCAGACTCATTCACTCTTCCTGAGTTCCTCTTCTACGGAAGCTTCCTCAACTACCAGCAGATCCTCGCGATCCCCTTCGAGCACATCCCAGTCGCAGACATCGACGACATCATGCGAACAGCAGCTCAATACACTATCGACGACATCGTCCAGCACGTAAACAGGAACAACGTGAAAGATGCTACTGTCGTCCTCACTGCCAAGGTCGTCGAAGACCTGATCAAGCGCAGCATCAAGCGTTTGGCCAAGAGTCGAGCGACTACCATTGACAAAGTCAAGAAGGAGTTTGAGGCTAAGCAGAAAGGTAATGGCATCGTCAAAGGTAGGTACACCAAACACCGTGCCAATCACGCTGACCCTGATGCGATCTACCATCCTTCCGGTGTTGATGGTGGCTTCTGACTGGCGTAAATCCAAGGGACTGGAGATTAGCTCGAGGTTGGTAAGATGATAGAGCTGATCTTGACTCATCACGCATCAAGACACAGGTGATGTTGGATTTTGAGATTGCATTTCTTTTCGCCTCGGAGTTCTGGCGTTCGCATTGCATTTGGAATTTTTTGTCACATTGAATGCCACTACCTTATTACTGACCTGTCTAGACTGATCCTAGCATACAAGAAACCCCATCAAACCTCCGCAAGTTACGCTCTCTCATTACCTCATCACAAACGGTCATTCCCGGTCCCCAAATCCTGCATCAATTGAAATCACAACATGTAAAGAAACTCAACTCAAGTCGTGCAATTTTCAGCTCCTCACCCGTCACGTGGATCTCTCTTCCAAGCCTCAATAACACCATCAGTCTCAGCTTCCAGGTACCTCCAGACCTTACCTACAGACGCTTCAGACGCCGGCGCAGACTTATAACCTGGCCAGGCCTCGATCGTGCCCTTAGACTCTACTTCGAGCCACCGCCAGACCCTACCAGGTGACGATGGAGGGGTGACTTCCACGTAACTGCGTCGATGATACTGCATCGGAGGTGGAGGTTGCTCCCATAGCGAGTCGATCGGAGAGACACGCTTCACTTGATGAGACTCATTGGTACTTGGAGACGGTTCACTTGGGACTGGCTTCCTCTTGATCTCACTTCGCCTATTCGCCTCAGTCTCTGCGCCTCCAACAACACTTGGTTCCTGTCGAGTCGGAACTGGTTTACGCTTTGGCATAGGCACTGGAAAGCCTGGTTGCGCAGACTCGACAGTGTCCTCGGCCTGCTGCTTCTGAGTGGGTAAGAAGCCCCGTCGCTTAATGTCTGGACGTGCTTGTGCTTCTGCCAGGGACAGCATAGGGCCTAGTTCTGGGCGCAAGACATCGCGGCGAGGAGCTGTAACGTTGGGGTCGAGCTCAGCCATTGGTATGCGCTGCTTATTGGGAGCAATTTGCTTGCTGCACTTCTCGCACATGATGCTGACCGTTTTGGTGTGCTGTGCTCGTGAGTAATGGTGCTGCGAGTATGAGTCTTGAGATAGAAGGCAAGGATCGCTGTGTAGAAATGCGAGATTTGCCTTGAAGGTGAAGCATGAACATCCAGTAAAAGAGCACCTCGCTGCAGCCTTGAGTCCGCAAGTGAATGTCAGACTCATGAAGGGCAGCGGATGCGCGCTGTTCACACGGCTTTCCTGGCAAGTAGTCTATGGGTAAGCATCACTCCCACCACAAGCCACCAGCCCCGAGCAATTCTTCCCATTCCTCGCCTCAATGAGCCTTCCAATATACTCAATTCCCTCAGCACGATACAGATCATCTTCGGCATGACTCGTAACATTCTGCTCAAACACGAAATTCTTCCCTACCTCATCCACTCCATCACCCGCATATTTTGGCCAATACTCAAACTCTTCTCCAACTAGACCATGCTTGTTCGGATCTCCATAATTCACGAAGGAGATCCACATCCTCGTCATTTGCTTCGCCAAAGCCAGATACTGCTCACGATTCTCGCCACCCAATGGGTTGGGATTGCCGTTCTGTGGATAGCCCAGACCTTCGGTGTTGTAAAACGTGAAAGCGACTTCTTGGAAATGTTGTGCACCTTGAATTGATAGGAAGCCATTCACCAGTACATTGAAGCGGTATGAGTATACGTCTACCGCGCCTTGGGCCAGCAGTCGAGAAGCCAGACGTCGAGGACCATGTTGACCGAGATCTCCTGACAGTGCTGCTGCACGCTTGTATTGGGCCCCGACTGCTGGTCGGCCATCGAAGGTTTCTGGAATGCCTAGCTCTGGAATGTCTGGGTATAGAATTGAGAAGTCTTGGGCTGTAGCGTTGTCGTAGCCTCGGGAGTTGACGTAGGAGAGAAATTCGGATGTTGTGTTGATGCCGATTCCTGTGCCTTCGTCTGTGTTGCAGCCGACTAGGATTGGAACGTGGACGAATTCGTTGTGGGAAAGTTGCCAGATACCAGGCATGGTGATGAGGTCATTGTCGATGACGAGACCATAAGAGGCGCCGGAGGTTGCTGTCGAGTTGAGCACCGCGTTCAATTCTTCGTACGGCACGGCGCGGAGGCAGGTCAGAAAGTTTGCATCGTTGGGGCAGTTGACAGCGGACGAAATGTTTGCAATGACTGGCTCCCAAGATTCCGCAGTTGGGATCACATTGACGCCTGCCAAAGTGCTAGTCCCGGATTGGAGTATGGCTTGATGGAACAGGTTGTCGTTTCGACCTGTGTATGCAAGCAGATGCACGCCTACAGAACTGCCGCCTGCCGATTCTCCTTGAATTGTGACCCGCGATGGGTCTCCGCCAAAAGCTGCGATGTTTTCTTGAACCCAGTGCAATGCCAGACGCTGGTCGCGATAGCCGAGCATGGTGTTGCCGGATTCTTGTATTGCTTTGCCATAGAGGAAGCCCCAAGATGCTAAGCGATAGTTGATAGATACTGCGACGATCGGCTGGCTAGCCTCTTCTGCTTGCTGAACGATGAAAGATTGGTTGTATCTGCGATCTGCTGAACCACCCATGTAATGGCCGCCTCCATGAATCCAGACTAGCACTGGTAATAGATCCCTGTCATCGCCTACTGAGCTTCTAGAGCGGACGACATTCAGCGTCAAGCAGTCTTCGCTGACATAGTTTCCCTGACTCCAGGTGTCGCGCCCATATCCTACACATTGGTAGCCGTATTCTGTGGCGTTTCGCTCTTCGATCCAGTTTTCTACGAGTGGTTGAGGTACCTTGAATCGTAGATCGCCTACTGGCGCTTGAGCGAATGGCATTCCAAGAAAGTGGTCTGTTCCGTATGTTGGGTTGTACGTGCCGACATAACTGCCATTCTTGACGACTGCAGTGGGAGCAGCGGCAGCTTCGTCCTGCCGGCGCGTTGGTGAGCCATTGGCGATTGATAAAAGTGCGAAAACAGCCAGGCTCGCACGAAGCAACATTGTATCTTCGACCCCAGAATCAACCTGTTGGAGACTGCAAGTGCCTTTTGCCGGCTGTAGGACCGTTTATTAGTACAAACGTGGCCCCACATGTGCTTCGCTGCATTGTGATGGCAGGCGCGAACTGGGCGTCATCGAGCACAGCATTTACCCGCATCACTTCAATTCAAGGTCACCAGCTCGCATGCCAAGACATGTGCCTCTCGAGGAATGGAAGTCGTTGTAACCTTATTGCGGGGAGGTGCATATCGTGGCAGCCAAGCCGGAAACGACTCGCAGGCGAGGACTCGGTAGAATACAGTGGTAGTTTGTACAAGTCTAGTATGTCAGCTATGGTTCCACGTCCCTGAACGCCATCGCTATGCAGCTTGGACCACATCACAAGCTGATCTCACCCTTCCAGGTACCATCGGTCAGGCCAAGCGTCTCCACCAGATTCTGCCACCTTGGGCCACCTCTTTCCTTTTTCCTCAAATACTTCAACAACTTTGCTCTTCTGTGTACCAGTAATCTCAGATTGCGCTTGTTGACCTTGTCGGTAGTGCCTCTGGTCTCCAGGAAATCTGCCAGAGAGCGAATCTTTGCGGTCAGAATGGCAATTTGCACCTCGCTACTTCCGGTATCTGGGCCTGCACGTATTTCCTTTTCCTCTTCATTTCCGGTCGAGTCAAGTGATCTCGGCTTTTGAGGTAACGTGGAGTCGGTATTGTGGCGGCCAAAGACGTCTACACATCTTTGCTTGTTGAGGCGCAGACGGTCTTTGCTGCTTCCAAGAGACAAGCTGGATATGCGCCTCAAAGCCTCTTGTGCATTCTCATGTTCCTGCTCCTGTTTCTTTCTCCGCTCTTCAAGAGTAGTGTTTGTTGTATAGTCATCAAGCATGCTTTGCCCTTTGACCCAGTCTGGCGATTGTGCCGTTCCTCCGCCCTCAAAAAGACTCCTAATGCCACCGTCCAGTGCCGAGTCTTCTCTCCTCTGCGCAGAATCTCCTTGAGTTGACTGCTCTGGCTCCTCAGATGGGAGCGGGCTGCTCAGCCATTGACTTCTGCCAATACCTCTCGTGAGTTCGTCCTTGGTGAGGTAGAAATTTAGATGCTCATCTCGGTCTGCCTTCGCCCCTGGCGCATCTTCGCTAGGCGACTGATCTGTTCGCACGTGCGCTGATGGTGTATCCGGTGATGGCTCGGGTGCAAGAGCAGTATCAAAGGACCTGACGAATGGCGTTGTGGTTCCTCGAATGGGATCTCCTAGGCTTGACGCTCTTTCCTTCTTCAAAACTTCCTGCCTACTCAGATTTGCCGCCTTTTTCGCTTTCGCCTGTGCAATCGCCCAAGGATCGCGATGCCTCCGCCTTTGCGCTACTGTCGATGCATGCTGGCAGGGAGTTGATGAGAATGATCGCGAGATGGGGGATGGGGTGGCTATCAGACATTAGTACGAGTAACATGATATTTGTTACGCACATACCATTCTGAGCCCGCAGGCATTGGAATGCAGACATTCGAGGCGGCATGGCTGATGTGTTTCCATATGCGAAAGCTCCATCGTTCCTGCTGCTCGAGACACATTCGTGCGCACAGACCAGTCTTTGTCGCGCCAAGCCGGAAGTGTCGCCGCATCGCCCACCACGAACTTTCAGTCAGATATTCTGATCCCGCTTTAGCAGCAGCCCACGCCAAACGACAAGCACTTCGCGACGACAACACACTCCCTCTTCCTCACCCACAACCGCGAAGATGGCCGCAAAGAACCTGCCACCGGCATTCAATGCCACTGCCCAGGACATCGAGATGCTCCTGTCGGCTCAGTGCCACATCGGCAGCAAGAACCTCCAAGTCCACATGGAGCCATACCTCTGGAAGACTCGCCCAGACGGAATCAACGTTATCAACATTGGCAAGACCTGGTATGCGGAAGGCGAGGAGGTTGCATAGACAGGAAAAGAGCAAATGCGACAAGCATCGCTTTTTTGCTGTTCAATGCGACCTCGAGAATACAAGTCTTGGCATTTAGGACTAACACATATACCAGGGAGAAGATT
>AWYD02001117.1:0-16317 GCA_000504365.2 Pseudocercospora pini-densiflorae CBS 125139
GCGTAGTAGTTATATTTACTTAGTTAACTTATAATATATCTCGAAGGGCTAGGGTATAACGAGATTTAACCTACTTAAAAGCCCTAGCCTATCCGCTCTATAGTTTTGCTCTAGTATTGTCCTTCTCTTTTACTACCTATATTCCTACTAGTTTATCTCTTTCTTCTTAAATGCTACGTATTAGAGTTAGCGCGTATCGGAGCCTACGTATTTAGCGTATTTAGAAGCGTATATTTATCGCGTTTAGAAGCGTACATTTGTCGTAGTTAGTAGTATATATTTAGCGTATACGGAAGTATATAATATTACGATAAAGGCTATTGTTATTATTATTATTTTATTAATTGTTAGTAACGTAAAGTAGACTTATTCTTACCTTAGGACTTAATACGTAATTATAATTTAAATTTCCGACTAATAAGAGAAGCTACTTTATTTTATAGGCGTATCTTTAAAATTTAGCCTCCCTATACTACGACTACTATATTTACTAACTAATCGTATTATATATATACGTTGTATAGTACTAATCTAATTTATTCTCGAGCTCTACGCTAGATCTACTAGATACCTTCTACAACTATTTACTCGCTTCGCTCGCTTAGGTTACTCTAGGTACCTATTAAATCTATCGCTCTACTCGAATAATAAGAGTATCTTCTAAAATAGCGCGTATCTTCCTTCCTCTCTTCCTTCCTTAAGATACTTAGATAAGAGTATAGACCTATACGCTAGCTACGCGAGGCTCTCCTACCTTATTTCTCGCGCTCTTACGCTTCTCCTTAGCTTCCTTAGACAACTAGATAGCGATTACGTTTAACTACTTAAGTATTAGCTCTTACGTATTATCGCTTCTATATTATCTACTATCTCTAAGCCTTCTATACGGCTTCTTAAGCTTCTATAGAAAGATTAAGTCTTCGAGTACTACTATACCTCGCGTCCTTACGTCTTTAAGATAGCCTATATATTAGTAAAGAGCTACTACTTATTAGTATTAGTATATAGTCTCCGTTCTAGGGACTATAGAAAGCTAAGTAGCTCTAGACAATAGGCTCCGTACTTATTTAGCTACTTAATTAGTAGTCTAACCTACTTAAGTCTAGCCCTAATATTAGTAATGCCTTTTCGTCTATAGCTCCTATATATAGTAATAAAATAGGTACTAAAGTACCTTTAACCTTCTATTCTATAGTAGAGTATATACTCTAATCTCCTATTAATAAGGTACCTCCTCTAAACAAGGCTAAGCTTATATCGGAATCTGTTCGCAACTTTAGGCAATCGTCTAGTACGATAATTATAGAGAATGTCTAATTCCTACCGACGCTCGTGTTATACATTACGGCCTACTAGGCTCGAGGCGACTAGTTCGACCTATCCCGCCTACACCGAGTGTCCTAGCCTCTAGAGGATGTTTAAGACAAGCAAGGTGGATATCATCTCTGCATCGACGAAGACGCTAACGGTATCATTCGCAGGGAACACTACCAACTGGTCTCGATTTGTTGCGTACACCAGCTGGCCAGCATTCGGGGAACCCATCGAGAACGTGTAGCTCCGCTCTATCACTTCAGCGGCGCTCTGCACGTCGCAGACAGTCGTCTAGTCTCGGGTATCGAGCGCAGAGCGCCTAGATCATTATTTAAACGGCATGCCCTCAAAGAGTAGAAAGATCTACACATTTCTTCGTTGCCGCAGATTCCCCGTGATCAGGCCAAAGGCTGTACTTGCCAACACCATACATAGATGCACGATGTCTCGCACCAGCAGAGATAAGAGTTGGGCAAGTCTTCGACGCGAAAGTGGGAAATGAGAACAAGAGTGTCAAGACACGTTGACGCGTCCAGAAGGAACGAGACCTTGGACACAATCCTTGGCGCCAAGAAGTGACCGGAGCAATGTCCATATACCATTTGATCGCCCCAACGCTCAAATTGCACTCATACGACAAGACTGGAAAAAAAGCTTCGATATCTGATTCGCATACAAGTATCTACATCGAAGAGAAAATGCTTCCTTTTGCTTCTTCCATCGTTCAATCATCATTTGTGCAAATAAAAACAAAGCAAATTGTAAAGATCTTTGGTCTCGTCATCTAAGATCTGTACCGTAAACGCCAGATAAAGATTCTGGTTCCAAGAATGGGGTATATACTGTGCAAGAAGTTCTCCTGTCACTTTGCTCCCAAAAGGCTCCAACAAGCCTGCACCAAAAAGAAGCGAATAGTTGTGATGCGTGCTATTCGTCTAGTTGCCACGCTTATGTCTGTGAATGTGTCGCATGGCGTGCTTGTGGTGAGCAGCATCAGCAGTTGGGGCTGCTTCGCGCTTCTCGTAAGAGTCGGCTGTGACAGTGACGTACGCTGTCTCGTACACAATGTTCTTCACGGCGTTCTCGACGTTTCCATTGTAGGAACCGTAGTTTTCATACGATGCTGCACCGTAGCCGGTAGCGGTGGCCGCAGCGGAAGTGCTGCTGCTTGCACCGTAGTATGTGGCCATAGTCGTCGATGGCTCGGCCTCAGCTTCAGAGCTGGAGCTGGACTCGTAAGTTGGTGGGGAAGAGTTTGCGGAGCCAGAGCTACCGCTGGCGGCAGAGCATGTATCGGTGCAAACGCCAAGCGCAGCGATAGACATCTTTGGAGCAGGGCTTGTCGAGCTAATTGGGTTGCAGCCGGGCAGGAACTTTGTTGGACCGCTGACATCTTCGTCGAAAGTAGTCTTAAGCTTGCAGTCGCTGCTCTTGGTGCTAAACTTCTTGAATGATGGGCAAGTTCCAATGTCCGCATTTCCGTAGTAGGGTGCAGGGCAAGACTTCATGAGCTCAGGAATGGCACCAGATTCCCAGCCATTGAAGAAATCTGCGTGCCAGCCGTATCCAGTTGGATCGCCCTGAGCTAGGACAAAGGAGTCCGGCTTGACTTGGTCCTTGACCTTGTGCAAGTCAAATTGGTTCTCGATGAAGATGTGTGGAACGCGGATTGGATGCGAGCTTGGGCATGGGCCAGCCTGAACATCACCTTCTGGGTAGCTGACATGCGCGGATGGCTTGCTTTGGTCGAAGTCCTCGCCATTCCAGCAGTGTGGAAAGTGAATGGCACCATTGAAGCCGGGGTAGGCGTCGCAATCGCTGACGCCAGTCGGGAAGCCTCCATTCTCGCCCTTGTTCTGAGAACCACTGCTGTGGCAGATCCATTCCGTGATGGTCTGGTGCTGACTGTCGGAGTTGGCTGCGCGCAAGGTCTGATCGCCAGCCACCATTCGGAAGCCTTTCGGGAACTCGAATGGATCGGCCTTCTTGTCGACAGTGTTTCCAACATCTCTATAGTAAAGCTTGTGACCTGATGTAGGAATGCGAATGTAGCCGGATCCATCGCTCGCCTCGGCGAAAAGGGCTGGATGCCAGTAGACACTCTTGTCCGCAGCATTACCATCACCAGCAGCGTCAGAGACAGTCGTGCAGTCGGACTCTTGAAGAGAATCGTAAGTCATGTCTGGGCTCATCTTGTTCGCGCCGAAGATTTGATGTACGTGAGCCGAGATGCCTCCAGGAGTAACAATCGAGTCCATGCGCTCGACAGCAGTGTCGTCTCCTCCAGGCGTGTACATCACAAATTGAGCGCCCATGGCAGTGGAGGCCATTGCGGCCGTGAAGAATGTTGCTTTCATCATTGCGCCCAGCGCTGTCGCAAAATTGTCGCTTGTAAATTTCGTCCAGGGGTTCTGTTGGCTGTGTTGCGTTGTAGTAAGGAGTGAATAAGAAAAGAATGTGTCGTGAATGGTATGAACAAATGAGTGACTATCAGCAATGCCGATTGTGAATATAGTGGCTTGCAGAAGAGCCTGCGTGCGTGAGGATAAGAAGGTAAAAACAATGAAAGTCTTCCAGGACTCGATGAATAGAAGCGAAGACAAAGCAACAAAGCTCAATGCCGTGGCGAGACCTACCGCGTCCACAAAGCATGGCACATCAGATCCTTATAGGCCAAGACGCACTACCCGCGACAAAGATGGACTTGGCGACGTTCTTCGAATAGGGTCGTGTGCGGGAGATTGGCGCATTTGGCGTGAATGACTAGGCAAATGCCTGTTCCTGTTGGCGGCGGATTGACCCAGAGTGGTTGTCCTCCTGCGGCAAAGTGGGTAATGAAGGACACTGATGCAGTTCTGTAGGCGGGACGAGAAGTCGATTTCTGCTTCAGTCTGTGGACCGAAGTTTCATCAGACGGCCTGGGCAGCGGGTATGTCTACGGTTGGCTGGGTTGGGCCAGAAAGACAGCAGCCACGGCAGAGGAACAAGTAAAATTCGAGGAGCCTGCAGACGCCATGCCGAGAAGTAGTCTCAGCACTAAGGTAAGGCACAGCCTTTCTTGGAAGCGTGATTCGTCGTCAGCAGTCTTGTCCCTGAGAATGCTGAGAGTCTTGGTAA
Source organism: Pseudocercospora pini-densiflorae CBS 125139 (assembly GCA_000504365.2). Taxonomy (NCBI): domain Eukaryota; kingdom Fungi; phylum Ascomycota; class Dothideomycetes; order Mycosphaerellales; family Mycosphaerellaceae; genus Pseudocercospora; species Pseudocercospora pini-densiflorae. The sequence continues at coordinate 4,432 of AWYD02001117.1, forward strand.
GTGAAACCACCGCCACGAGTCTGATCGCGTGGGATCTGCCCAAGCTTTGAGCTGCTGTATGACTTGTCGCGCGGTATATAGGGGTGTAGCTGAGCTGTCTGTTTCGAGATGCAACCTTCTGGCAAATACTGTTTGGTACTGAGCCCGCAAGCAGCTGAAAAGGGAGGATTGAGAGGTGTGAGCAGAAGCGAGCTGGGCAGCGGCTGCTGTCGAAAGAGTCTTTCGGCTCCCCTGACTGCAGCCCGATTGGCTCAGACTTCGCGTGCTCCACGTGTTTGCTTGGCGATCTCTGAAGTCAACCTTGAACCTTTCCAAGAGGCCGGGTTGAGAGTCGGTCGAGAACTTTTTCTTCGTCAACAAACCCATACTCCAAGTCGGCGCAAATTCGGACTATCTTTGCATGACGATTGAACAGCACTTCTGATCTCGTAACCATTTCGTTGCACATGACTCGACGTTCACTGGCAGAGCAGAATCAAAAGCTAGCTGAGATGCCACGTTGAGGCTCGATTACGAAAATATCTCAGGCATAAGAAACGCTGTGAAACAGATCGGTGCGGGCCACGCTTCAGCCTTACACAATCGAGGTCGTGCAACAATGAACGATGATCAGCCGCAAATCCGGAGTATGCACCTTGAAGCAGATCCCAACGAAGCAGTTCTCTTGTGACACCATACGAACAGGAACGTCAAAACCTGCTACGTATCTTGTATGACGTCCCGCAGGTGGTCAGCTTATCTATGTCAAACTACCAAGCTCGCTCATAAGCTCACACAAAGACCGAATCATCTGCGGCAGATTTTGTCTCGTCTCGTTTGGGTAATTTTGCTCGAAGACTCTGATGCCCACACCCATTACTGCCTGAGGATTGCGAAGGTCGCAGATCTGTGTCGCTTCGAGATTTCGTGTGGTACCTCTTCTCGTCTGGCCTGACCAATCCTTGCCAGTAAGACGCAAGCAGGGTGTGCCCGACCCCATGAGCAGGAAAGTGTCTGCATTTTCACTCTTTTCATCATCAAGAAAGATTGTTTTTGCAGGCTCCACAGTGGTAGAGGACCGCACTGTCGAAGGTACAGTCACGCTGCGTGGCGAGCTGGTTCCACTGCGTCTTGCGGCGTCACGTTGGATCATGCCGTACGCCCATAACACCATAAGACTGTGATAGATGAGGAATGCGTCCGGTCCTCTCAACTGATATGGTGGGACAAGACGAGCCAACCTGATGACTTGCCCTGCATGCCAGATAGCTGTCCGAGCTTGCTTCGTCCGTGACCATGGTTGCAGCTCTTGATATGCTCGATGTGCTTCTGCTTCTCCACATTTTCCAGCGAAACGAGTTACATCGTCGGGATTGACGTGCAAGCTCATCATCAGGAATTCGCACAACAATCTTGTAACAGCTAAGGAGTCTTCCAGAGCTGCCTGGGCTGCCTGCAATGACTGATACAGCTTTTGATGTCTGGACTGCATCCATAGTCTCGTAGATGGATCAGAGTTGGATGCGTATTCACTGTTGCACACAATGGACTGCTGGTGGTACTCCCAGGATTGTGCAGCCAGACCATATAGATGAGCAGTGCGAGCAAGTCGAGAATCTAATCGTTCCGGCAGACAACGAAGTAGGTCACTGTCAGCCAGTAGATCTCGGAGAGATAGACTAGCATGCCTTTTCTCCGTTGAGCTATCGCTGGTGTACGTGAGCTGCCATATCTCAGCAGATGGTGCCAGCCAGAGATCGCGGCAAGCTGGAAGCGGCAACGACATCTCGGCGTAGGATGTCAAAGGATTGCGCACTTTAGCCACGGTCGTGTAAATGTCGTGCTCGAACAGATGATGTACAAGTCTGTCGCCCGATTAGCTTGATGGTCGTGTGTGATCTACTGAGCTAGTCGCCCACCTTTTGTAAGATTCCTGCTCTGCCCATTTCCGCCATTTGGTGTCTAGATTCTCACTGTCATCAGCCGACGAGGGTGCTATGTGACTATACGGTGTTCTGTCAAGCTTCCCGGCTCGCCTCAGGGCTGTCACTAATGGTTGTAGACTATGCTCGGCAATCTCCATTTTGCGCTTGAAGCCGCAGAATGCCGTGATATCGATCCAGATCATGCATGCTTGAAGATATTGAAGGTCTCGGATGACGCTGTTGTCGTCCTCGATCAACCTATTCAGTGCCACTCTCACTATCTCGAAGAGGATGAGTCCAGTCTTGGAGACCGAGGGGATGCCGAAGCAGACGCATCCAGCTGCGATCAGCGCAACCAGTAGCTCTGGTCGTGTGTTCTCCGGGTCAAAGGTGTAAGGATGGATCCAGGCATCAGTCTCCATGCGCTTAGCTAGGCCGACCCGAAGGAGCATATTCAAGCACTTCGTGGAAGGGAATCGCGGAATGGCTACCTTAGACCTTGCTGCTTTGATCACGGTCTGGAATATGCGATCTCGAGACTGCTCGGTAATGCGGTCTTGAAGAATGAGAGCTGGCAAGAATGGCTGGTGCGGTGAGGCACCCATGTCAATTTCGCTTTCGTCTAGTGGCAGGCTACGATGCTCCGAAAATGCATTCAAATTTGCTTCCGGCTTCCAGAGCCACTGCGATCGCTGAAAGATGGCATGCCGCTCTTTCGCGCTGTTTTGAGTCTGTGGAACTTCAGCTTGCACTGCTGGCGCATCGCTCGGCTGCTCTGGAAATGGGAAGTTCTCAATCTGTGCTTGAATGGCTTGGTCAACTGTGGGAGTAAAATCATGACCGAAAATGTCGCTCGTGTCGTTGATCCAGTCTTTGTCTGGCATCCAGTTGAAGATGTCTGGTGGCATGCTCAAAGAATCAGAAGCAACAAAGTCTGGTGCCATGATCTGCTCGAAGAAGGAAGGGAACGGTAGTAAGGTGCCCATGTCTGTTGTCTGCCAGGCCAATTGATCTAGAGGCATTGATGCAGAATCATAGCTCACGTTATCTTGCCCGCCCAGTGGTGCCGCTGTCGAGTGTCGTCTCATCTCAGCAGCTGTGTCGGGAGGAGATGGGAGTCCATTTCTGCTCGCTTGAGTTAAAGTTTGTGATATTCCATTCGCGGGCGATGAATCATCCGGTGTAGGTGCTGACGATATCTGATTGAGAGTATCGCTCTTGCATTCGATTTTGCGCTTCTTGCATCGTTGGCATGGTCTTCAACCTCATCATCAGCTGCGTCCGCTTATAGAATGAATCAGCCTCACCGCGAATTGTCGCATTTGAGCTTTGATATCACACACGGATCGCAAGCTTTGATTGCTCGCTCTGCTGTGCGATCGGGGCCAGTCTTGCCATTTGCAGCGTTCTTCGCGTGCGTTGCCTGGTGCCGCAGAAGCAGATCCCGCCGATTGAACCCTCTCGGGCAGTCGTTACATTTGAATGTTCTTTCATTGCGATCTAGTATAACCTTTTAGTCGCTCCTCGTCGTTTGCCATGGCTGGCAGACTTACGTGAATCAAGATGTCGGTTCAAGTGATCAGCTCTTTCGTATGATCGGTTGCACAGCTGGCAGACATGTGGTGCTCTAGGCGATTCTGCCTTCTTTGGGCTGGTCTCTGCAGATACCATGACCTTGCTGACAAAGAGATAGCTGCTGAGAGGGCGAGGACCATGCTTGCGGATAGTGGGCGGGGACGCAGTGGTATATGGTCGGAGTCCGGATCAAGTGGAGGCTTTCGCTTCACTCCACCGGAAACGCCAAGCCTGCTCTTGTAGGAGCGGGGTAGAGTTTAGGCGAGTACTGGTCTCCTCTGGCAGGATGTCGTTGAATCGTGAGTGGCTGTTGGTGCATCTTCGTAGATGGGAAGAATCTTTGCATGTCTGCAAGTGTCATCAAGCTGCACGGTGACCACTGATTGCGAGAGTTGACAAGACGAGCCAAGGCTCTTGTCTGCAGATGAAAGTGCCATGTTCCTCCTTGGGAAGAGATCTGGCAAAGTAGACTCGTAGGAAAGGAATAGCCGCAATGGACTGCCACTCTGGATATCCAGGCTTGGTATACTTGAAGTCCAGACAGGCCCGCTGAACCCGAGACGTTCTCCAGATCCCCACACAACGTCTCCAGGGAGTATTGTGCCGGAATCTGGGGTACGCGTGTCGAAGGCTGGTCTGTAGAGCATGCGGCCGAGAGACTCCATGGTATAACAGCATGCAATTTCGCGACATGCTTGACCTAGGACTGCCAGTACGCTGAGCGGGACTGTCGAGCTTTCTTGTTTCCTTGCCATCAGAATTTCTGGCGACCATGGAGAAAGACCCCAAGACGACCATCGACCGGGTGGAGGATGTCGAAGATGACATTATCAAGCCAGTCTTGACATCGGACACGATGGGAACGGTGACCATTGCAGATGCTAAAGACATCTTCTTGGTTCCAACACCCAGCGCCGACCCACGAGGTGCCCTCTCTGCTTCATTCGAAGCGATGGCCGCCTATGCTGACGTATCTCTTAAAAGATCCATTGAATATGCCCCGCTGGAGGAAGGTCTTGTTCGTAGTCCTGCTGTCTGTTTGTATGATCTGCTCAAATCTTGCTTATTGAACGCTGTTGACAACCGTGTAGTCACCAGTGTCGGTCTCGCCCTTGTCTCTGGCTTTGGAGGACTCTTGAGCTTCTACATTCCAGAGTACGCCGAGCATGGAGCGACCTACGCCGACATTACTGCTCTCATGACATATCCAACTATGTTCATGGGAGTCGGGAACCTCGTGCTCATGCCAATCGCAATGGCAGTCGGTCGTCGTCCAATCTACCTCTTCTCCTGCGTCGTCCTTGTCGTCGCCGCGATTGGAGCAGCATACGTGAAAGACTATAATCAGCATCTTGGAGTTCGAATGATTCTCGGCTTCGCAGCTGGTCAGAGTGAGGCTTTGGTACCAATGATGATCCAGGAAGTCCATTTCCTTCACGAGAGGAGTACATTCCTCATGTGGCAATCTGCTATACAGACCATCACCACGGCAGTGTACGTACTCTTCGCTTCACCTATTGCGGGAAGCATTGGACCTGGAAACTGGTATATCCTTGGAGGCGGCCTTGCCGCCATAGTCCTGCTCGTCTCGATACCTTTCGTACCCGAGTCGAAGTATGACCGATCTCTGGCAGCCTACGGACAGGCCACCGAGGAGGAGATTGAACAAAATCCAGAGCTTGCTGCATCGGCGAAGCCAGTGCGCATGTCCGAGAGGCCACCCTTCGATCTGGTTAGGTACCGGCCAAGAACGGTATGGTCAGACATGCGATTGTTTGTGAATGAGGCGGATTGGTGGGAAGGCTGGTATACGTTCTTCGTAAGCATCATTTCTCTTGAACGAAAGGGCAGACTAACCCTGGTATAGCACACCTTTCAGATCCTGCTGTTTCCAAATGTATTCTGGGCATTTTGTCTCAATGGCCTGACGCTCGGCGTGAATATTGCTCTTGGTACAACGTACAGCACGATTGTCACGTCGGCGCCTTACAACTGGCCAGCATCTTCAGCATCTTATGTAACTCCCGGTCAAATTGTCACAGCTCTCGTCGCTCTTCCGCTGCTTGGATATGGCTCCGATAAGGCCATCAAGTGGCGATCAAGGCGAAATGGTGGCGTACATGAGCCGGAGAACAGGCTGATCCTGCTTTGGATCCCGATCCTCATTGGCGTCATTGCGTGCGTCATCTATGGCCAGGCTGGTGCGCACCCGGAGAGATTCCACTGGTTTGCGATTGCCTGGAGTTACGCGGCATACTACTTCGCCTTCGTGGGAGCAAACATTGCGGGGATCACTTACCTTCTTGACGCCTATCCAGCCAGGGCCGCACCAGTCCTTGTGGTGATCACAGCCATGCGCGGATTTGTATCTTTCGGCACTTCATACGGAGTAGCTAGATTCATTGAGACCGATGGCTACGATGGTTCCTTCGGAGCATATGCTGGCTTGACTGCTGCAGTGGGACTGCTCGGCGTTCCTGTATTCTTTTATGGCAAGCGAATTCGTCAGTATACTGGAAGGTGGGCAACAAAGTCGAGGACAGGCAAGCCTTCCATGTCGCACTAGATGGAATTCGAGAAAGCATCTGTTCGTTCGATGGCTAATGGATGCTGCACGAGAAGTTCCAGGCGTGAGAGGTGAGGCTGCGATTGTGATAGCGAAGAGCCTGAGGAACGAGTACCACAAGCACTTGAAGTGGAGTTCGGTAGTATATACAGAACATAGCCAACTCTTCATCTTCTGATTCATCTGGCAATGGCGTGACTGAGTGGAGCATGTATTCCAGTTCGAGCATTATGATCCAGGGAAAAGCTGTATCCCTTGAGCATTCGGATCCCGCGTCAGCTGATCCCAAAGCATCCAGTCTAAATCTGCTGCGGCATTTGTCTCGGGCACAAGGCCATAGTTAGGGTAGCCCCAAGGTATCGTAGATGCGCTGAGATAGTTGTCGATCGGGATGTCGTCCAAGGTGTCTCCTCCAGAACCAGGATCGAACGGATTTATAGGGGTGTGCTTCGAAGCATCGCTGCTACTTGCCCGAGAGGCTTGTTTTCGTTCGAATGCCTCCCTCAGCTTCTCTACAAATGGCCAAGACTTGGCAGTATTGTCTTTCCATTTCATGCCATTCCATGATTTCATCACAAGCCTCGCCAAGGCAACGTCGATCGACCGCTTCCAGGACGTCAATTCTGGATGGTGCGAGAAGACTTGGTCGACCTTCTGCCAAGCCTCCTCTGGATCTATCAAAGTATCTTCTCTCTGGACTTCAGTCAAGAGCCAGATGAGTGGATCCCATTGAAAAAAAGCTCGCATATGCCAATGGTATCTGCTCAAGTTACCATTGCTCATGATCGAAACATCCAAGTCAAGAACTTTCAGACCGAGTTTATACATGTCTTTGCGTTCTTCTGGAGTTGCTCCATCGATCTTCGCTCTTCCCATGCGGATCCGTAATCGAGCTGAGTTGATCGCACCTCGAGCCAAGCCGAGCGTGAGGCAATGTATTGGAATAGAAATATCGCAGTATCGGATGTACTTCTCCTCCATGATGTCCTCAAGTTCTTGTAGCGCATCATGAATCAAAGGAAGGTCCTTAGCTTCCCAAAGCTTAGACCAGTTGCCCAGAGCAGGCTTGACCTTTTGATGAAACTTGCCTATTTCACTCCGAGCCCGACAGAAGATCATATCTGTAGCGCCCTTCTTTTCAACTGGAGGCGCTTCCATACCAGGCCATATGTCCTCATCGTTTACGTTCAGCGGTTGTTTCGTGTCCCAGGAGTCGGCCGAAATTGCTATGCCTGTGCCAGACAGCTGTCCAGAAAGACCATCCAGCGGCAGCAGCTGCCAGAACAAGCGACGTCGCATCTGCACGTCAAAAGGCGACAAACCCATATCCTCGCCATCGCGATGCAAGCCCATTCTTTGCCCGATTCTGACCGCGATTCCTGTAAGGATCCAAAATGTGTGAGGATCGTACTGGTTCCGAACAGATAAGAGCAAAAGCGTATAGGCCTGCAGTACCTAAAAGCGAAGGGTACGAGGTCAGCGTGTATTTAAAATAGAGTGGCCATGGGTGCCGCTCCGGAATCAAGAGCAGAGACCAGTTTAATGTCTGTGAGACAGCGACCGTAGCTGCAGTCATCCGGCGGAGTCATGCCTTGCACCCTTCGATATACTTACAGCTAGCTCAGTGGTCCTCAGGAAGTGGACTGATACCAATGCCTGTCTCGTCGCGTCGTGATATCTCTTCCTTAGAGAGTTCCAAGATGACCCAAAAGTCTCTTCGCACTCTGATGGTGGCGTTGATGCAATGGCAAAATGATATATCGCGAAGACCAGGCACTCTGTGACTTTCGACATCCCGCTTGGGTTGGTCGCTGCTCGTTGAATGACATCTTGCGTCGTAGGCTGATGGACCACTTTAATGATAGGCTCAACATTTCGCACGTAGAGTTTCCAAAGTTTCATCGCCACATTATAAGTAGGATGAATGTCAATCAGACTCTGTGTTGAGGTAGACGGGCTAAAGAAAGCTGCTGAAGCTGGATCGGTCGGCCCAGCAGAGTACGGCGCTTCGGTCTGGTCGCCGTCGTCTGGATCATCCTCATCCGATGATGGATGAAGGTCTTCCCCAAGATTGCGCCAAATGCCAGAGTCGATATACCTTGTCTTACCTTCACCTCGGAGCAGAATGGCTTTCTTGCCGCCGTTTACTGACCGAAATCCGAGCTCGTCGCCGGGATTCTTGAAATGCTTATTCTCTCCTATGTTGTGGGAAGCATTTGTCGGGGTCGCATTGGCTTCTGTCGGCGATATTGAAGATTCACCTTCCTTGGGCAGAATCCCGTAGTCTGTAAGCAGCTTCTCATATCTATCGAGTCTTTCTTGGAGGTCATCGACCGGTTTTCGTTTCCGCTTTCTAGGTGGAGGCTCCTGATAAAAGCATTCAAGTCGGCCTTTCTTGCATGCGCCACATGGAGCAGGGAGCTTGTCACATCTCACTTTTCTGCGAGCACAAGTCATACAGGTAAATGGCATAAGCGGCCCCTGCTCGCCTCCATTCTGCTGCGCTGGCGACACATGGCTGGCTGGTGCGATTGGTACGAGCTGTTTTGGTGCAGCGAGTTGTTGAGGCGAAGGTTGCACGTTCATGTTGAGATCGACAGGTTTACCCGTGCCAAGAGTCTTACGTGCTATCCTTGACAAACGCTATCGGCAAGCCGGGTCGTCCATTCCTAGTACTTTGATGCTGAAGTTGTTTGATAGATGCCTGAGAAAAGATCGTGTAATGATGTCTACGAATGCACTCCCACGGCGCAGCATCCAAGTTCAGCTGTCGCGTTCGCGACGGTGGAAGGATTCGAGACACCATACCAGAGTTGGATCATCGGTCAGTCGGTCATTCACTTGATGTCGGACCGATCCGCCAATGAACAAGGCTCGAGCTTTCATGACCGCGTTCAAGGCGTCGTCGTGACATCAAAGACTTGACACATGCGTGACGAAAGCTGTAGTAAAAGAGGAGTGTGATTACAACGCAGGTCGCATAACACAATGTTCTCTCGAACATCCGTAAGTACTACGCGCCTTGTATCCAGTATCAGCTCTCGATCGACCGTCTCACTCCGGAGCTTTCGACCTCTATCAACAACAGCAGTCAAGATGGGCAAAGACAGCAAGATGTCGAAGAACCCTCCTAAGCATGAGATTGCCTATTTCCCAGGCCTAGCCAGTGAAGTACGCGCCTTTGGACAGTTCAGAAATGTCATTCATACCGGACTCTACAGCCAGCTCGTCACGATGGAGATTCCTGTTGGTGGAGACATTGGTGATGAGGTTCACACTGTCGATCAAGTCCTCCTGTTCACAAGTGGTGAGGGCAAGGCTACCATTGCCGGCAAGGACCAAGTAAGCACAGATCAGATTCTATATCCATAAGCGATGGCTGACATCAATTAGAATGTCAAAGCTTCCGATGTTGTAGTAGTGCCAGCAGGGACACAGCACCAATTTATCAACACGTCGAAGACTCACCCACTAGAGCTCGTCACTATCTACAGCCCCGCCGAGCACGATCCTCAAACGGTGCACAAAACAAAGGAAGAGGGAGATGAAGAGGAAGAGTCAGGAAAGGATGAAGCGCCAGCATGGTCACAGCAGTCGAAGGATCACAACGAGAAAAAGGGCCTTGTAAAAGAGGAGGGAGGGCCATATGAGAACGGAGACGATGGTAGGCACAAGAAGCCCTAGCGAAGAAAGTAGTGTCCTGCAAATATATACACCGAGCGGTTGGAACTCAATTGATGTATATGTCCGTCGTGCCAATGTCCGGCATCACACTCCCATCGTGTCCCAGGCTGTTGTAAAGATCTCCGATGTAGTTCGTCGCATTGATACCAGCCTTATAAGTATCGTCCCAATGCTCGACCACGTCTTTTACGATCTCGATTCCAGCTTGGTAGATATTCTCGATAGCAACGCTGAACCCTCCTTGCTCGGCTCCCAGAAGATGAAATGTCTCGCTGACTCCCGGCGGCGCACGATCGAAATCAGAAGCGGTCCGCATGATTATGATACGGCTGAAGTCCAGCTTGCCAGCCAAGTCACCACGGAGAAGTGCTTCTAAGGTGGCATTGTCTTCCTGCTGTGAGTTGCAGTACAGGCCACTTCCATTCGTGAGGAGCTTTGTGTAATTTGTGAATGCATCACCTAGTACAGACCCAGACCAATATACATTCGAGGTACCAGAATCGCATTCGACCACTGTCGGCGGATCCTGTGCTGGGCTGTAACCATATTTCTTCCTGTATGCCTGCGCCACTTCGGTGTCGTTCAGTGTGGCCCGGCTCGCGAGCATGACTGCGCGTTTCTTGAGATTCTCATTCACCTCGAAGGCCTCGGTGCCGTAGATTGACCCGGGATATGGACCAGGGTACGAGGTTGGAAGATAAGATCCCTGTGGAACATAACCAGAAGTCCAATTGGAAGGAACCTGTGTCCGATCAAACTCGTACTGCAGATCGAATTGCACAGCGTATCTTGCAAGATTGATCGATCCTGTAGTAGCGACGTGAGGATTTACGCCTCCAATGCCCGCGATCAGGAAATAAGTTTTGCTCAGATCGAAACAGTTAGACATCCATAAAGCCGTAACAGAGCTTGCAGCATTGATCTCTCCCATCGCAGTCGTGAATTGACAAACACTCCCATCAAGATTGCAATGTGCTTGTGGGAAGGATGGAGAAAAGCCGGGCACAGTAATGTTTTGGGAGGTCAAATCGATATCTGGTCGACCATACCATGTCTCCTCTTCGCTGGCGAACATGCTGACTATGAACAGCTTGGGTGCCAGAGTGGTATTGCACGCGGGGTGCGAATAGCTTCGCGTTCGCATTGGATGTTGTCTCGATCGGATGGATGTCCTCGGTTTGATGCCATGATGGATTGCAGGGATAGTTTCGGCGAGAGCCTGGTAAAAGAGCAAAAATACATGCAAGAGTCGCATCTCATTAATAGCGGCGGTGAAGGGAAGCACGAGAGGGCTGCCTTCAAAGGGGAACGCGGTATAAGGAAAAGAATACTGTGTCAATCAATGTATGTGACGAAAGAATGCAGTGCCGTGGGCCGCTTCTGGCTTGTCTGCCGTTCGTTATGCGTGTTCAGCGGCTTTTCAAGTACCTTTCAGCACCACGGCGGCGTGGTAGCACGCGATAAAGGCTTTATCCATCTGCGGAGCTATGAACTGTACCTGCATTGGCGGAAGCGAAGGCCCTGCTGCTGATAGGCGACGCTGAATGCATAGCAGGGAAAATCTGCATGACGAGCTCAGTGCAATCGCTGCCCGGGTAAACGAGATTGGAAGAGGTGAAGTCGGCCATCCGAAGGAAAGGTGCGTCCTCGTGACTAAACCGAGCCCCAGCTAGCCGACCGAGCCCCAGCATAACCCGACTTTCCATCAAATTCTGAATGAAACTTTAGTTCGCCTTTTCGAAGGGCGCTCAAGTTCATCCTTCGGATTCACCGTTTACGAAGGCCTCGCGGCCCGCTCGAGTGCCGGCGACGCTTCTAAGGGCAAGCCTCCTACGCCGCCACGTCGCTCCTCCCTTTTTAAAAGGAGAGGGAGTGTCCTTCGAGGCGTTGTATAGAGAGAATATCGACACAGCTTGATTTAGAGTGCTTCGAAATTTGACGCGGGGTCGGGTTATACTAGGGTCCGGGCAGCCAGCTGGGGCTCGGTTTAGTCGCTAGGGAGGTACGTAGGCAATAGGCGCGACTTCGGTAGTACGGAAGGAAGCGATTATACTTTGCTAAGGCGCTAATTAACGTAATATTCTATAGAATTCTAGATCTAATCTTAGTTTCTTCTAATATACTTTTAGTATATCTAATTAAAGTAGAAAATTAGGT
>AWYD02001132.1:0-15584 GCA_000504365.2 Pseudocercospora pini-densiflorae CBS 125139
CGCTTATCTTCGAATAAGGAAGTATACTACTTATACTCTCTCTAGGTATTTAGAAGTAGCTTACTATCTAAAAGCTAGAACTAGTTTAGTACACGAGTCTTAATTAACTAGGCTATATAATTAAGCTTCTTTAGCTAAGTACTCTACTTTAAGTCGTATTTGTCGAAGAATTACTACCTAACGAGACGCTTTAGCTTATCGCGAAGTACCGTAGCGCTAACGAGGCCTTTATTAGGCTAGAGGTTTATAATAGTATCTATATTCTTACGGAATATAGCGGTACCTAGCTTACCTACCTATATAACTATAAACTTCTTAGTAGGGAAACTAAATACCTTTATCTAGTCTATAAGGATCTTATACTTCTCTTTAGGTATCTTTTCTAGCGCCCGACTAGTACCGCTAGTAATAGGTCTACTATTATCGAGACCCTCTAATAAGATCTCTTCGAGGCTACTAGTAGGTAGTAGCTAACTACTTTAATCTTCTAGATTGTACTTATTATCTCGGCTACGTATACGCTCTTAGTAAAGCTTACTATTACTAATGTCTCCTTTATCTTTAGACTCTTCCTACTCTTTACCTAGTAGCTCTAGTTCTACCTTAGTTAAACGAGCTAATTAACGAGGAGTTAGAAGCGCGATAGAGTAGTCTTTAGCTTTACCTTTACCTTTATTATAAGTAGCTAGCTATAGTAGTACATAGCGGATCCTATATTTAATAGCTTCTAACTTATTATAATCCAATATAAAGATAGCCTAATAGACGCGAGCACGTAGTATATACTTATTATCTATTATAGGCGGCGCGTTAAAGCCTAGAATAGGTAGATTAGGTTTGTCTTCTTTATCTTCCTTATCTTCCTTCTCTTCCTTATACTCGTTATTTAGATCTAGTATATTATCTATTAGCGTATTACCTAGTAGTATATTACTTATTCCTTCGATATAGACCTATCTACTTTAAGGAACTCTTAGTAGATTAGATATTAGTACTAAGCTTAGGTCGCTACTTAGGCCTACTATATTAGCTAGTAGGCGTTACTAAATAGTAGAGATATATCTTAGTCTCGAGGCGATATAATTAAGGTAGATATATATAAAGGTAGTAGAGGTATTAAGTATAGAAATACAGAAGTATAAAGTTAATAGTAAGTCGCGAGTAGTAGGTAGTAGGTAGACGTAGCGAGAAGAAGGTCGTATATAAAGACGTATAGACGCGGAAATATATACTAGCGCCTATTACTTTCTATACTACTCTTTAATACGTCTTATTCTTTAACATTCTACGTAGACTTTCTCTAACCTTTAATAACCTTTAATATCCGCTTACTACCTTCTAATAGACCTTAAAACAAATTATAATATTAATAAGTAATAATATAGCTGTATCTAATAAGTAACTCGAGTCGTAGAATACTACTACCTACGATATAGACCTAGTTATACTCGATAAGTAGCTAGTAAACGAGAATACTAGTATTATAGAGATCTACTACCGTATCTACTATATTAACCTAGTAACTAATAACGCTAACGCTTAAGGCTCCTATATCTACTATAATAGCTTTACTCGTCTAGTACGTAAGATAGAAGTCGTTATTAAGCCTATTAGCGAAGCTTTAGAGGTATTAGCGGTATCTAGTATATCTAAGCTAGCTAAGAAGCTAGAGCTACTTATATACCTAGAGATCTAGGAGCTAGTTAGCGAAGTTAAGGCCTATCTATACGCCTAGTATATTAAGCGTAATATTATTACTTACACTATATACCGTCTAATTAAGGACCTTAAGATTTCTAACGCTATAAACCTATTAGAGACATAGATTACTACTATTTAGTACCTTGTCTTTAGTAATAGCGAGGTCGAGCTTATCTACTATACTACGTAGAAGAAGTCCCTTAATTACTAGGCCTATACTATTATAGTTAGCAAGCCTATTATCTAGGTTATTCTAATTACTTATATTAACGAGTCTACTAAGAAGGATATTAACGCTATATATAAGAAGATTAAAAAGATTATTAATAGCCTAGAGAAGGAGGTAGCTTAGGACTTCGATAACTAGTTAAATAAGGTTAACTAAATAGTAAAGGATACTTTAAACCTTCTAGTAGCTATTACTTAAGTTAATAGTATATATATTACGATATATATTACGGCTACTATTAAATATATACTAATACCTATATAGGAAAGCTAGCTAGTTTAGACTAACCTCTACTTATCGACTATAACTTAATACTACTATATCGTATAATAAATATCTATATATAAAGGCGTCTTATTATTACTACGACTAGCGCCTCGTATATAGAAATGTTATAATTTACGATATATATCTTTTAGCTATTACGTAGGTAGCTATATCCTAAGAACTAGACGTTATAAATATATAGTACCTTTATTAAACTTAATTATATACTACGTCTAAACTCTATCTAAGTATTAGATTAGTAATATTTAAAAGTAGATGTTAGGTAGTATATTAGTAGTCTATTAGCTAAACAAGTTTAAACGGACTCGTATTACGGGATTTAGTATAATAAACTATATATACGTCGTATATTAATAATTTTTAGTTTATTAAAATCGTAATTAACTAATCTACAACCTCTAAGTATTATATAGTACTATTTATCGTATGTTGTCGAGATAGCAATTTACTAAACCGTAACCACACTAATTTAGAGCAGTTTACCGTTAGCCCTTCGGGACGAAGATTTTTCAGGGTGTTGTTTGATTGGTTCGGAAGCTTAGCAGGAAATTATCTATCACGTGCACTTCTGCCTTATTATTCATCTCGCCGCGCAATCTTCGTTACAAGGGCTATTGGAGCTAGCCAAATATCAAGAACAGAATTTTGACACAGCATCTGTTCAGTGGAAGAGCTGAACACTGATAGCATATGCTCTCGAACTGGATGATACCAGTTGCCAATTTCTTGCCGTGTGCACGAAGTGCATAACATTGCTCGCGTGGTTGCATTCACGCATGCTATAGAACTTCTCAGGCATCAAGCAAGTCTGCCTTAAATCATCCCCGAACGCCGCATCCACCTCCATCGCCAGCACCCACACCATACCGACCACATCTCACATCCAGGTCTCCTGCATAGTCAGACAAAATGGTCGCAGGCAAAACCTCAAAAGAAGCCCTCGCCCGCGCCGCCGCCCAATCCACACCCAAACTCCCACCTCTCCCAAAACTAAAAGTCAGAAGACCAGATCAAGCCAATGCGAATCCATGCATAGGGATAATGTCAAGCATGTTAGGTGAGCCGACCGAAGGGAGGCGAGCGGGCGAGCGTCAGCGAGCACCCTCTCTCTCTCCTTTTCTTTCCGCTCACTTCGTTCGCTGAACCTCGCTAACGCTCGATCGGTAGGATGCTGGGCATCATCAGGGTACACAACAGCAGGCTGCGCGGCATTAGAACAACAATTACGGGTATGCATGGATGCGAGAAAACCTGGACAGCAAGCTAAGAGTCCGATAAATCATCACTTGTCGAGGTTTTATCCTAAGATTATGGGACCGCATAAGAGGAAGTGATGAGGATGAAAGCAGGAGAAATTGAGATTTGGATGGTACTCCAGCGGCAACACTCTAGACGACCGTAGGCACGCTATGCGCGCCCTTGGTTGAGGGCAGCTAGATGAAAAAGGAGACGAGAAATGGGTGAGGCTTTTGGAACAGCAGAGGCAGATACCCAACAATGAGCCTGCTGCAGGAGGATAAGCCACGCTTCGCCACGGCTACGATGGACCTCTGAGGATAGTGATATGAAAGAGGATGAAATGATGTACATCTAGATTGTCGTTGGCATTGTACATTGATTTGCGAGCGAGAGCTATTGTATCTACGCAGGCGACAAAGCTGCGGACCGTATGGCTGTGAGCCATCTGCTACTCTATGCAATCACTTCTCCGTGGTATCATTCAAAGGCGTAATCCGTCAACTCATGCATCTTCAATTCTCCCAGTCCGTCTCAGTTACAGGATTGTGCCAAATCCAAATGTAGTCTTGATGCTGCGGACGTAATACATTTCCCAATTCCTCTTCGTTGGCTCTTCTTGGCCAATCGGGACGCCGTCCCAGTCCACTCGCATGATGGTCACGGCATCAACATCATTCTGCTCAAACTTGATCTTCAGCGTAGAGTAATGACCTGCTGGCCATTGTCCGAGCCGCCACTTCTGTTCGATGTATGTAGGCTTGTCAAGCTTTACATATGAACCAGAGACATTCCCGCCGAACAGCTCGAATTTGCCGCCCTCCTTCGCGCCCTCGAAAACCTTTGGAGGCTCTCGTGTGAAGGCGGCGATGCATTGTGGGTCAGTAAAGGTTTCGAACAACTGCTCAGCAGTCGTTCGGAATTCTTGCTGGTCGGAAAGCTTGGTGGTGTTGACCACCGCTCCATTACTTGACGAGGTGGTGGATGTGGCTGCGCCAGATGAAGACTTGTTCACGCCAGAATTTTGGAGTGTTCGTGGTGTGCTGAAGCCAGAAGACGGATTCGAGCCTGGTGCATGCTGGATGTCTTTGCCGTGCTCTGCGATGAGGGCAGGAGCCAGCTTTTGCAGGTGTTTCCGCAGTTGCGGTGTGATCTCTTTGCGAACGAGTTCTTTTGCGGGCTCCTTGTCTAAGGAGGAAGAGTAAATGTCAACTTCAAACTGCGCGAATGTGTCAGCAAGTACCTGTGTGAATTGATACTGGTAAAATCTGAACGTACAACATACTCATCCTCCTCAGTATCATGCGCGACCTCAGGTATTGTGATGGTGCCGCTCACGTCCTTCTTGCCGTCTCGCTCTTCCTTGGTGCCGTCATCGTTCTCATGCTCCTCCTTGACTGGCACACTGCCGGTCCATTCCAGCGATAGCCGTACGTCAAAGATAGTTATGACTTTTCCTTTCCGCTGCGACACATCCACATCACCATCCATGCTCAAAATTTTGCTGACTTCGGCGTTGACGCCATTCTTCTCCGCCTTGAGGCCGACAATTTCCTTGCTGAGATAGTCCTGAGTCCAAGCAGAGACATCCTTGTTCACCCAGTGCCAGTTGTTTGGGTTATGGAGGACCATGGTGACGGTCTCAAGTAACGAACGTGGATATCAAAACGTGGAAGCAGGTGGTTCGGCTATCTGTGAATCTGTGCTTCTGTGAGCTTATGCTCTTTATAAAGATCTTTGAGCTAGTCGGTCGTATGCCCATGTATAATATCAGATATAGAGAACTGTGTCTCGTGCAAAGCTATTCCGCAGCAAAAAGAGTACAAGTCTTTCTAGGACTGGTGCCAGCTGTGTGTCTCATCATAACATGGTGGGGAGGGAAGGGACTGTGTACTGCGTTCACTTACCTCGAATTGCTTGTGATCAGCACGTGTGAGGTCGAAGAGCGGATACGCGAGATTTTACAACGTGTTGTCGTGAGCTTCCATCGCATTCGAGAAAGCTGCAGATGAGGCTTAAGCTCATTTGAGCCGACATTTTCGCGCCGGCTTGGCACAACACGAAAGCACGAGCGCGTCTGAGATGCTCTCTCGCTTGACATGGCTCGAACGAAGCAGCATGTAGCTTCTACATCAGATACGCAAGCTCTTGATACTGGAGATAGCGCCGATGGACCATTCTCAAGCAGAGCGGTATTGCTGCCGAGCGATAGCCCAGCATGCTCCCAGATTGGCTATGTGAGCGAGGTCGTGGCCGCTCTCGTACGCCATCTGTCTACCATTGATCTTGCACGACTGCGGCGCGTTTCGAGAACATGGAAATATGAGATAGATCGATCGCCGACATGTCAAGAGAAGCTTTTCCGATGCCCCGTAGCTGTAGGACCTAAACAGATGCTACTTTGGACCGATGATCCAGCAAGTGCAGACGCCTATGATGTGTTCCTGAGGGACGTCATCATTGAAGAGGAGGACATGGACCAATATGAGATATCGCGTGTCGTAGCGGCTTTGCATCCGATCTTCGATGGGCCGATAGCAAAAGGCGATGTCATACAATGCACAAACGTGGATACAGAAAAGCTGCTTGCACTTGATGATGCCTCATGGCCATTGGCACGTGGATCGTGGCAGAAAATGTTCTTGACACGACCTGCTACCAACTCTGTACTCATAGACCTGGAATTCATCTTCGACGAGGGGCCTTTCCTTCATGACCCGAAGATCGTATTCTATGACATTGAGCTCTATCGTAGTGAAGGTGTTCAATTGCGGACTGTTATCGAAGGATTGCGCAAAGGATTAAATACGAGCTCGCCAGAGTATTGGTCTTGGCTTCCAGAGGAATACTACTCAGGCAAGATCGAGCTTGATGACTACATTGCCAGCTACGGTTTTCCTCGGTTCAAAGGTGCCAGACTGCGAACTCCAGGCTTCATTCACGAGGACCACCACTTGGTCAGACAAGCGCAAAGGAGCGACAATGGCAGGACTAAAGAGCGATTCGTCGCTTCAGACCGCATCCTGGATCATGCTATGCAGGATACAGATTATCTCATGCACATGCTTCGGGTGTCGTGAATCGAAGCTACCACAAGGTAATCTAAGAGCATTGTAAAAATGTCCACTTGAGCAAGAGCCTTGGCGAAGTAGACCGAGGTGGACAGGGAGGGGTCTGGTCACTTCGGCAATTGACCCGTCCACCTGACCTTCATCATTATCAGCTGGAGTCGATCCACTTCCAATTTGTTCGCCAGTCGAGATCCAGTTGTCCACATAGTGCTGAAAGGATTACCATGCCTGAGGAAAGCGGACTGACGACGAGTGAGGAGCCCAGTGGTCCATCATGCAGAGACAGCAGCATCTTCACGTGCGCAACCTGCGGCAAGGCCTTCAGCCGGAAGGAAAACCTAAACAGGCATCTGAAGAACCACACGAACAGCAGGTCTCACCAATGTCAAATTTGTTGTAGGGCTTTCACGAGGAGTGACCTGCTCAAAAGGCACTTGAGGTTGCACAGTAAGAGAGATCATATGTCATCTACAATTGGATCAACAGATGGCAGAGGTCGAAAAGCAGGACCAAGTATAAGCATGCAATCTGGCCTGGGACACGTTGCAGACATCGCAGAACCCGTCCATTTCGCGTCCACTCCTTCCCAATCATCCGCGCAGGACTCTTCAGTCCCGACGAACGCTCCTCTGACAGGTCCTTCGGAGAGCGACGGGCATTTTGATTTCAACAATATCGACCAGGCCGTTGATTCATGGTCCGGTCATAATTTATTCGACTTGCCCTTTCTGGAGCAGTTCAATCCAGATGTTTTGTCTTCATGGGATGACTACTTAGCCTTCGAGTTCGATCCGAGTCACTTTGCAACTAGCGGTTCTGTACCTGGTTACGACAAAGAGCGGAGACCTTCGCCGACAGGTCAAGAAGATTCTGGCGAGGCAAGTGTCAACATCAGCAGAGCACCATCACCGCCTAACGAAGCTTCTCACGAGGATCGCGTACCATTCGCCTGGAGTCCATCAGCCAGACGCATTGCAGAACCTGAAGAGGTCAAACTTGATCCGCAAGACCCGCTGTTAAAGACGGTGGACCATCACTTCCGACTAAACGACGCTATCTATGAGAAATTGAAGTCTAGTCTCCTGGAAGAGCTCAGAGTTGAGGGCCATTTGGTACTTGCACCTTTACGATCCTTTCCCTCACCAGATGTCGTAAATGCCTTCGCCTCCAGATTTGCGGAACGATTTCTCCCTCAAGCTCCAGTCATACATTTGCCAACCTTCGATATCAATGCAGAGCTGCCGCAGTATCTGCTTGCGATCATAATTTCCATTGGTGCCACTTACTGCCGGAGAAAGAATGCAAGGCGCTTTGCTATTGTTCTACAAGATTGGGCCCGATGTCGCCTACAGCTCAGCATTGAAGCAGATAATACACTGTTGAGATCTCCACATACCGTCTATGCAGCTGCTCTGATCTGCTATGCTGGAATTTGGTGTGGCAACAAGCGCGCCTACGAACTCGCGGAAGCTATGCGAAGTAGCGTTGTGACATGGCTCCGCCGGCTAGTTGGCCACCATGGACAGACAGTCACTGATAAGCGCAACGAGAACGACAAGCTTTTCGATGCATGGTATGCCTGGGCTCAAGAAGACAGCTTGAAGAGACTGCAGTGGATGGTCTTCATGTTGGACTTTCAATATGCAAGCTTGCATAATATGCCGGCCATGATGTCGCTTACAGAGGTTCAAGCATGGGACTGTCCCTGCGACCGCGATTACTGGGAGGCTACGTCAGCAAAACAGTGGAAGACATTATTAGGAAGGGCGAATATGCCCCCGAGTCGAGAATTCACCTTGGCTGTGGCGCCTTTCGTCCTTGCGGACTGTCCGTTCTCTCCACTGAGGTCCACAAACGGTTGGACGGCCTTCTTACTGTTGCTCACTATCGCCATACAAGTGCAGCAAGAGATGAGTCGCACTCATTTCCTTCAACACCTTTCGATCATGGCTTCGGATGAAAGTCAAGAGATTGAGACAGCTGTTGTTGAGGATCAACAGCGTCACTCAAGACTTTATGATGCGCTCAACCTTTGGCGAGAATACTACAGCCAAGAATCTTTGCTACATTACGGCAGGTCACCATCCACTTTCTTTGCAGCGGCAAGTCAGGATCTCCACGATCTTTGCCGTCTGCAACTGCGAGCGTCAATTAGCGATCTTCAGGACATACTTGGCAAGAATGGCTCAGTAGGCGTGCAGCGCGCGCGAGCTCTTTTCAGCAGATGGCTCACAAGAGACCAAGCGTCCTCTCATGAAGCCGTCTGCGAAACGGTTACGGCTCTTACGAGACATTATGGTGGCAGTTGGAACGATACTAAAAGTACAAAGACATCCTCAGGCTCTGCGTCGGCGCCGTATAGCAGTATCTACATTTTTCTGGCCCACGCATTCTTGTATGCGTGTTCTAGCGCGGCTAGCACAGAACAGAGAGCCAACATTTTCGGTCATGTCATGAGCGAAATACAGATCGACAATGACGCACCGATCTTTGAGTTGATTGCTGCTGCTTTTGGTCCGGAGACAGGCGCCATTAGCAAAGCAGTCTTGCGGCACGGAGCACAGCTTTTAGCAAGATTCGACAATTGGGCTTGTTCATTGAACCTCGCATTACTGCTACATTGGCGCTCTAAGCTATGACGACAAGTAATATCAGACTTTGTGCTCCAGCACTTCTGCCCTGTTCTCGAAGACTTCCTCCACAGCTGCATTTCTATGCTGTTGAAACTTCCTCACACTGATCTTATTCTGATACAGCCAATCAATCTCCACCGTGCTGAAGCCTCGAAGGTCGGGGATCAGAGGAAATGATGCCAACAGCAAGACCAAAGTTGCGCCTGCAAACACAAAGCCGGTTTTGGCTCCAAGATTTCCCGAGTCGACGTTGTACATGTATGGCACAGTAAAGTTGAACAGCCACGTCGTGAAAGAGTTCGACAGGACAGCAATTGACTGGTTCTTGCTTCGCAACCGGTAAGGAGAGATTTCTCCTGCGATGACCCATGCCACAGAGGTGAGGGTCGTATTCTGTATGCAGACAAGGACATTCCTGAGCATACCTAATCAGCTTATGCCAAGTCAAATAGTGAGTGTGCAAGACTTACATCAGGATACCAACAGCCCAGAGCGCAGCCTTCGCATGCGAGAAGCCCAACCCACCAATAATGGCCATGAAGATGAAGTTGACTACACTTCCGATGAGCCAAAGCGATCTGCGACCAACCTTTTCAAGGTAGATCCACGAGAGAATGATTGTAAAGATCGCTAGACCGAATCCGCCAATGGCGACGTCGAAGGTATGCAGAGCCGGGAAGCCTGAGATGACCAGAAAGTAGGTGCTTTGGGCCAGGAACGAAGACCCAGCGAGTCCAATGCCGAAGAACATCAGATGAACAGTGAGAGTCCTCTTGATATTGCTACCACGGTAAAGCTCCAAGTATCCGCCAATTCCATTTGCCTGCAGAGCTTCTGCCTCCTCTTCAACCTGATGCTTGATGTTCGCGAAACGAGCCTCATAATTTGATCCATACAGCCTTCGTACCGAGGCTTTGGCGCCATCCATTCGATTCCTCAACACGAGCCAGGTCGGCGATTCCGGGACCAAGAAGAACAGGATTGCTGTCAAGCCTGGGAATAGCCACTGAATGGCAAATGTAAGTCGAAAGGCCTTCTCCTCAATCGAAGCCACGTTCTGACGAAGGACCAGAAGGCCCATAGCCTGCATAAGCACAGTCGATAGCACGATCGCAGACTGTACAGGACCTCTCAAACGAACAGGAGAGATTTCTGAAGCCCATGCTGTAGCAACAGCAAGCCCAGCACCAATCGCGAATCCATTCACCATCTTGCCGCCAAGCAACATTCCTCCCGATGTAGAAGCATACTGGATCCCCACTCCACCTGCAGAGATCGCACAGCAAGCGATCGACGACCATCGTCTACCAATCTTGTCCGAAACTGGCGCGATCGCAATACCTCCCACCGCTTGCATAAGAGCCGACATAGCCGTCCATAACGAAGTCCAGATACTTGGTAGAAAGGGCTCATGGGTGGTGGTCGAAATTTTGCCGTAGTAAAGAATGAAGGACGGTAAAGCAATCGATGCTCCATTGACGATTTGATCGTAGCCGAACATCATGCCTGAACTGCACGCTGCTAGAGCAAAGATTGCGATTCGCGGGTATGTCTTGAAGGCTTGCCATAGTGTGAGGTGCTTTTCGTCCTCGAAACTCGTGTCCCCTCCAGCATTGCTACTTGTGTCTTCGACTCTTTCGACACATTCGAAGGAGGGTTTCGTGTCAGCCATGGTTGCTAGCTAGCTCAAGGACTTGGTGTGACGTGATGTATCAGACGATGAAGTATGGAGGCCCCGTGGGGAAGGGGCATATTTGTGTATCATGAGATGGTCGGAGCATGGCAGCCACATGCGGGTTCGCGAAATGGAGTTTCTGAACAGAAGAGCTAGACCACGCAAGCCAAAGTGGACGTGGTGGTAAGGTTTGGACAGCCGAACATTCGACCGATGTCCACTCGGTGCATCTGGAGCCGGTCCATGCTGAAAGTCCACCTTGTCCACCCGCCGTCATTGCCAAAAGAGGAAAGAGCCACTCGGGCTCGTATTAATGCTAAGTGGACATTTCCTCGCCAGGGTGGCTCTCTTCATCAAACATCTCGGATGTGTTCTCAGACATTTGGCAAGATGCGATACTGAAAGCACGATACTACAGCAACATGGCGACCGCATTGACACCAGCATCGATCGATTACTTGCCATTGCAGGACACCGAGAAAGCAGCGGCCAAAATCGAAGTCCTGCACATTGAAGATACCGGCAACAGCGACAATGAATCTTCGCAAAGTAGCTCAGGACAAAACAACGTCGAAGCAGCGCGAGACCTACAAGAAGCGCCAAATGACCAAGCACTTCCATCAAGCGACACAGCTTCATCTGACGAATCGCGATCGATCCTCCTCGAAACATCAACGACGGAAGCTGCTACACCTTCACTCGACTCCAACGATCAACCAAAAATCGATATCCTCCCAAAACGAATCCTCTCAACCAACGGCTCCGTAACCACAACCTCCTCACCCACAACCTTCACCCTCACCAACTCCTCCTCATCAAGCACCCAACCGGCCTCAATCTCCCTAGACTACTCCCTCTGCGTCGGCGGCACACCAATCTTCCACATCACATCCTCCTCCACTTCCTCATCAGAACAAGAGATAGTCCTCCAAATCACCTACTCCGAAACCCTCCACGAACTCTCCCACCCGACTGGCGATGGCCCATTCCTCTTATTCTCAAACGCAATGGACACATACCGTTGCGCAACACAAATCATAAAACCTAGCGAGAAGCCACAGATCGTAAAAGCGAGATTTTCGCAACGGAGTCAAAGATATCAAACCATCAAACTCTTGACTCCGAGTTCCTCGATCTCGTTTTCGGGAGTAGGATTCGAGCGCGTTGAGGGTCGTTTTGCAGAGAAAAAAGAAATGGGAAGTTTCAAATGCTCTGATCCCTTACTGAATAAGATATGGGAGATGGGCATGAGGACTGTGGAGATGTGTACTGTCGAAGCTGGAGAGACGGAACCAGCTTGGGATGTAACCCAGCATGGTACGAGGGTTTATGGACAACATTGGGCTCCTTGTAGATTTGGGACGAGGAATTGGAAAGATTATATTGTGAGATTCCGAGTGAGGATTGAGAGGGGTGGAGCTAGTTGGGGTGTTAGGATGGTTGTAAATGGTTTCATTTTTTGTATCGATGCAAAAGAGAGAAAGTTGAGGGCTTATGAAGGTTTGAGCTGTGAAATTGAGGGAGTGTTTCCGAGTGTTTTGAAGGGAGAGTGGGACTTGGGAGAGGAGAGTTTGAGTGAGTGGGTGGAGATTGAGACAAGGGCGGAAGGGGAACGCGTTCAGGTGAGGATTTGTGGGAGGATGGTGGCGGAGGTGAGAGGGGTTGATATTCATCCTTTGCTTGGTGGCGCCGAGAGCAATTGTGGTTCGGTTGCGTTTGGTGGACCTGAGGGTTGGGTTGCTGTGTATCGTGATCTTACTGTTGTTGATCTGCAAGGGCGGGAACTGTACAGAAACAGCTTGTTGCTTGGAGATAAGGAGAGGACTTTCGCAGATTTTGCAGTCGGAACGAATGAGTTGGCATGTACCATGGACGGCGCGAAGCGAGATCGAGCAACCTTTGGCGGTGATTTGCATGTCATGGGCAGGTCAATAGCCTACTCCACTGCGGATTTTGAAGCGGTCAAGGGCAGTATTCAACTCCTGACATCCCATCAGACCAAGGATGGGTATCTCGGCAACCTGTGCCCAATTCAAGCACCAATGCATGAGGATGACCTCGAAGAGCCACCGACGTATGCATTCTATTCGATGACATATGCTCTCCTCCTAATCGTAGCCATCAAGGATTACTGGATGCACACCGGTGATACAGAAATCGTACACAAGCTGTGGCCGAGAATGCAGCGAATGCTCGAGTTTGCAGAATCTTTCGTCAATGATGACGGTCTAGTAGCTGCACCTCCGCCACTATCGTTGACATTCTTTCCTCTTGTTGGTCCAGTCTTCGGAGTGTCGTCTCAGATCAATCTGTCCTTCTACGACGCCTTGCGCTCGATGGAGAAGATGTCTAGCCTAAGTCGGGAGAAGGAGAATTACCGAACTCGTGCAGACCATCTCAAAGCGGACATCGTGCGTGTGCTATGGGATGCAGATTCAGGTGTTCTGCGACTCGGTGATCAATCTGGAGCAACAGGAATAGCTCAGGATGTGAACTCGTATGGTATCTCGCTTGCTGTGTCACCAAGACATAGCCAAGACCTGGCGAACTTGCAACAGACATCAACCGAACTACCACCAGCATTCACAGGCCTTGGTCGTCGCTTCGACGATCTTGGCCTTTGCAGTCCCTACAGCACAGGATTTGCTGTAGAAGCTTGCTTTGCACGTGGTGATGCCGGAGCAGCTTTGGATTTGATTCGCAGAGTTTGGAGAGTGATGGCTGATGAGACCGACCCAGACTTCTCGGGCTGTCACTGGGAAGCTATGACCACGGAAGGAAAGCCATACCACAACACCACATCTCTTGTGCATGGCTGGTCAACGAGTCCAGTATATCTAATGCCGATGCATCTCGCCGGACTTCGTCCAATCGAAGCCGGCTGGCGGAGTTGGGAAGCACGGCCATTGTATGCTGGTCTGAGTCAAGTGCAAGTTGCGGTCCCTACGCCACGAGGACGTATTGAGATAGAGTGGACATTTGATGAGAATAATGACACCGGAAACGTGGTATGCACTTCGCCTCCGGAGAGCTGGGGTACTGTTCTGGCTCCGCAGGGCTGGTGTTTCGTTGGAGATGGCCAAGAAGCCAGTGACGCGAAAGTCGAGGGCGGAAACTTGAAACGGCGGCTGAAGAAAACCTGAGGGGAACACTTTCTACACAAGCGTCTTGTGATAGAGGAAGGTTGCATGTTGGAGAGCCATGAGATATGGTAAGGTCATGCCATGGTGGCACAGTGCTTGTTCGCCAGCATGTGTCTGAGCACATCCGCTCCGTTGGGCATCGACTGGGCGACGTTGGGCTCCATTAAAAGCTCAACTTCTGTAATCTCGCAAAGCGCACACCAAGTGCCAAAGTCGATGACCGGGGTCGTGTTGAATGCGTGGGATTGCGTACGACACACATCATGAGGTCGGGAACTTGGTCGTTTGGATAGGTGACTCCGCCAAGTCTTCGTAGACTGCGAGCTCTAGATCGAGGTCTCGCTTCTAATTGCAGCTTATACAGCGCATTGTTACACCGGAGGCCTTACTAAGGCGGTTCAGTAGAGGATAGATCGAAATGTCTTGCTCTCATGTTCAACAAATCTCCGTTGAGTGAGGCTTGCCTCAGAACACCTTCCAATGCTGTTCGGGTATCTCATGCAACTCATCGTACATATGTCCTCCATGACATCTGTTATACACGCTCACAAACCAAAGGTCTTTGCGATCCGCATTTTAATGCCATCCCAACTATTCAGCTTGGGCCTCGCGTCCAGGTAGAAGCTGATCCCGCCACCTCTTCCTTTGTAAAAATCAATCACATATTCAATGCGCCTCCCACATCGATCGACAACCCAGTCGTGGCGGTCAAAAGGTGCCGAGTATCCCATCAAGCTCTTCCACCTTGCCTTGGGCGTCAACTTCTTGCTATCGCCAGCGAATGAAATGAGTTTCGGTCCACCACATCTTTCGCTGCCCCAACCCTCTTCCCACTTCTTGATTTCCTGCCATGCTTTTTCGTTGACGGCGTTATGTATGGGTACGATGCTGTTCATGTCACCCGGGTTCGCTTCATGCCCTTTCCTCTTCATGGCATTGAAAAACATCTCTTGACTCGGATAGAGCCAATTGCCAGATTCAGTATCATGACCTGTATCGCCCTCGTTGTTCGCTGGTAAGGCTGCTTTCTCAGCAGAGTTCAATGCTGATGGGTCGTTCACGAGGCGTGGTATGGTAGAGATCTCGCGATCAGTCGACAATCGATATATCTTCAGTCGCTTGGCAGGCGGTTCTGCAGGTGAAGGCACAGTCGATGTCCACGTGCCGGTATCAAGGGAGAATCGTTGTCGCGCTCGCAAAGCATGTTGCTCTCTAATGTCTCCAGTATGCGACGGATCGTCTGCACCAGTCTGCGGATGTTGTGGCGGCTTGGCCTCCCCTTTCGCCTTGGCCGCCTGCAGCCACGCTTCTCGCGTCTTGTGGTCGACAGGACATGCTGCTTCGGGGTCACTACTCATCTCTTTCATTGTGGCAATGATATGGATAGTGCCTGCCCTTTCACATGCAGCTAGAAACAAAAGATTCGATGCAGGAGCATGGGCTGCGGAGAGGCTCAAGCGGCAGGACGACGGTCGGCTATTCGTACCAAGTGTTTAATAGCACTTAGTATTACTTCTTCCTATTGTAACACTTTACTTTTAATAATAATAACCTTAATAATAGCTACGAAGCTTACCTACGCGCGTAATTATATCTTTAATACTTAAC